>JAUUEB010008681.1:0-14297 GCA_032362205.1 Clione limacina
CTAAACTTGCCCCAGGCGGACTTTGCATGTGTAATGGTGGCAAGCTCACAACCTCCGCCTGCGCATATTGTGTCTCCAAAGTAGGATAAGGAGGGCACAACTTCTAGTAATATCTGTTTCAATTTTCTGTAAAAGGAAAGACATGCAGCTAACATTGTCCTTAATTTATGTAATACCCTTTATAACCTAGAGAACCTCAATCAAAGACATGGGCCACTTTTGAACGAATTAACCAGCCTGTGTCAAATCAAGTTGATTTAAATCAAACAATTTTTTGAAAATCCAAATCCATTATTTATTGAATTTTTTTTCTTGTAAAAATGATAATTTCAGTTTCCTCTAAATTAAATAGTTATCTGCATACTACAGGGTTCCCACAGGTCGGGAAAAGGTCTGGAATGACATTTTTCCATTCCCAAAATCGGTTGATATTTCACCAAAATTTCGTCATTTTAGTACATCTAACCCTTAAAATCTGCTGAGTTTTGAAGACGTCAATCTTCTGTTTTCGATATATTTATGACACAGTCGCATAGATGAACATCTCCTCTTTCATTTGAGACCAACGTTATAAAAATCGGTTTTATTCTTGACAAAGACTTGGTCATTTTAAGAGCATTTCCCAATAAAATCTGCTGTTTTCTCGGAAATCCTCAGGAATTTGTTTTCATCAATTTTAAGACTAAAATCTTACGTTCCCATGAGTTTTGAAGACAGCAATCTTTCGTTTTTCATTCATTTATGACACTGTCGCACAGGAGAACATCCAACATTTCATTTGAAACCAACTTTATTGAAATAGGTTCATAATTGACAAAGGTATGGCCCTTTTGCACACTTAACACTAAAATGACCTTTTAAAAAAAAGCTTTTAAAGATACAATATGCCTGCATTGTAGACTTATATTTAAGATTCTTTTATGGCTCCAGATACTCTTAAAACGGGTGTTTTACAGCCTTATTTAAAAAAAAATCCTGAGGGGGGCAAGTCCTTGGACCCCCTTAGTAGTCGTGAGGGTGCTCTTCGCTGCGCCTCGCATTTTCGGGTCCAGAAATATGGGTCTTAAATTTTTTTTTTACTCAGCTGTGTGAACCCTGATACTAAGACATCAAATTGATGTAAGAATCGATTTTTTGTGCCCCTAGTTTAACCCAAAAAAAATCAAATAAATCATGTTTTAAATCAAATAAGTCGAAAAAAAATTACCAACCCTGGTGGATATAGATGCAGTATTTTAAATTTAAATGGGTCAAGACAAAGAAAAACACATGCAACATGTTCAATGGGATCCCATTGTGGCCAGGGCATTATGGGATGTTGTAACAAATTTTGGAGAGCCAATAGTTATAGAAGAGATGTCATTCTCTCTTTTAGGTATTTTCAGTAATAATGAGCGGATAGCGCAGTCGGTAGGGTGTCTGGCTATCACTTGAGTTAGATTCCCAGTTTCAGCAAATTTCCAGCTCTTCTGCTCACCAAGCTGTGAATGGGTAGCTATTCTGTTAAGACCAGACGAAGTAAAGTCGGCGAGGAAAGCAATGGCACACGACCTCATATGTTGTATGTCAACAATGTCGGGACTCTTCAGTAATGGGTTATTCTACTTTACCTAGTTTTACACTTCTAGTGTTCATCTTCTTTCATAATTATGTTAACCTATTGATATTTGCCCAACAATATGATAAAGTTGTCAATATATATTACTACTATTTTTTCAATGTTTTCTCATTACAGCTACAGATGGAGGTGGTGCTAGTAGTGGAAGCAGCTCTGATGCTGGTCTTATAGCTGGATGTGTAGTAGGGGCTGTTGTTGTCATCATTATTTTGATTGTGATATGCGTCTGTTGTCGCCGCAGAAGGAAAGAAAATCTATCAAGAGACAGGTCTGGCATGGCACTCAATCCTGATACCACAAAAGAATCTCTGAATACCAGCATTGGTTTTGACAACAAGGCTGCTCAGAAGGGCAAAGTGAACGATTCACCCAGTGAATCACCAGCATCTGATCGCAGACTTATTGAAAATAAACCACAAAATGCCTTGGACAGGTTTGGTCCCTCGCCTTCCCAGAGAAAACGTCAGCTTAGAAGCAGGAGTGACTATGATGATGTTGAGTCTGGAAGGGTTCGAGCTGGTGGGAATTATGCGCAGGAAGTCAGACCACAGGATGGTAGAGCTTATAAAGAGACAGACTTTGATCAGAGGAGAAATGATAACAGTGATAGTGATTATGACCAGAGAAGAAAAAACTATGAAGTCAGGGATTTTGGCCAAAGACGCAAACCTGAAGAAGCTTTACAGGGTGCTCGCAAAGCACCTCTCCTTGAAGATCTACAGAACAATCCTCAATTCAGGAAATCTTTTCACCTAACCGAGACAAAAGGTGAAAGTCAATCGTCTGGCTCATTAGACTCTAACGGTGTGCCACGTCCTCCAAAACTACCTCCAGTACCAAAGTCCCCACCAAGATCTCCGAGCCCTCAGAGACGAGGTGAAAAAATTGCTGGAATTTTCCGAGATCGTCCATTATCTTCCTCTTCTGATATTGCTCGTGTCGAGCAAGAAAGTCCAACTCCTGTGCGAAAGTTTAATGATAGAGAAAACAAATCAGACACGAAACACACTTTAAGGCCTAACAGGGGTGAAGATAGGAGACCTCGGGAAGAGAAAAGAAGAGACAGAAGAGCTGAAAGAGATGATGATAGTGAGGAAGAGCGCAGGAGAGAAAGAGATAGAAGAGATGAGGAGAGGGCCAGAAGAAGGCGCCAAGAAGAAGAGGAAGAGGAGGAAGAAGAGCGTCACAGAAGACGAGAGGAGAAAAAAAGAAAAGAGGAAGAGAGGAGAAGAAAAGAAGATGAGGAGGAAGATAAAAGAAGGAGAAGGAGAGAAGAGGACAAAAAAGAAAATGAGGGAAGTGAGTATGAGGGAAGGTTTAAAAAATCTGCTAGTGGTCGCAAGTCAAAGGGCAAAGGCCCCAGAATGGGCAGGTCAAGGAGTACAGGAAATGCCTTAGAAGAGATGGATGCCAATTACAAACATTCTCGCTCCAAGTCTCCAAGTAGTGTCAAATCCCTTAACTTTGTGGAAGACGATGATGATGATGATGCAGACAGCAGTTATATGCGTAAGTATTTTTCCAGCAACAACATGCTATTTTTATTAATTTCTGTTTACCTTAAGGCTCAAAGTGAGAACTTGATCAAAACAAAGGCACTGACCTTTGACTTTTCTTTTTTGAGCCAAGACAAGTGATAATCTTATAGATTCTGTTACCTTCTGTATAAGATTTACTGAGAAATTTGATGATTTTAAGTTTATGTTCTATTGTTCCCAAATTGTGCTAAAACTTTCTTATGGGTTCTGAAATGATAATATCTGGCTAGTAGGGCTAACAAAATTTTGTCTCTGGTGTCACAATGACACTGTGTGTCCATGTTCTAACAAAACTGCTCTTATTACCTCAGTTGCATTTAATATTGTGGTTCAATCGCATGTTTTAACTGTTGTATAGGTGTCCATATGTCAGTTTCTAAAGTAAAATGTAAACCTAACTTGAAATCTAAGAATTTGTAGATATTTAATGTAAAATGTTACATTTTTATGAATGATGAATTTCTAAATATATTAAAATAACTGATAACAAATTAAGAGTACTAACTTTCATGTTTTTTCACTTCAAATACTCTGTTTAGTTACTTTTCTACAGGTTTGCATGCAAAAAGTTAGTTGGTGTCCTCAAATATAACTTAATCACGGAGACTGAACATCAATATTGTGTCTTTGTTGCATCTAGGACTTGTCTGCACTATGTTCGTGTGGCATTTTCAATACAAAAAAAATAGATTAGGTCAGAAAAAAAAACTAATAGAAAATTAACACTTTTTTCCGAGAAACCCAATGAGGCATGTGCTTTTTTCTTTTTTGCTCTTTCTAAAACACAATTTTTTGTCTCCATTCCTATATTTTGTCATTCTTAAATTTGTATACTCAATAATTTCAATTTGCGCACTCATGTAAGCCTTCTTTGTTTAAAGACAGGCCTTCCATGCAGATTTTTTTAAAAAAGGGTCAAAAAACAACCTTTTCAACTTTTTGAAGTGTGAAAATCAAAAAAGAAAAGAAAAAAGAAATCCCATGTTTGTTGATTTCATGATGTGGTCGGTGATGAGAATCTATTTTTTTTATCTGGCCTTAGGTAGGGATTTTTAAAACTTACAGGTAAGAAGAGCCTAGCAAGGAATACTACCTTTGGATGCATTTTCAACCAATTTGAATTTTTTCTATCCATACTACAGAAGGGTGACCCTACTCTAAAATCAGATAATTCCTAATAAGTCCTGGTGTTAAAAAGTTTATACTTATATTATTCATCAGCCTTTCGCAGAGCAGAATCCAAGACCTCACTTTATGCTTCAAGATCCTCGCTGTATGGTAGACGGAGAAAGAACTCAATGGGTGAAACAATGTCAATGACATCTTATGCATACGATGACACAGACTCCAGAATGGGAGACTTCGATAGTGGTCGTATGAACCACATGGAGAAGGAGAAAATGTTCAGGTATACTATTTTGTTCTTTGAAATTAAGAGAGCTGTTATTGATTGATGCAATTTTTCTGAAAATAAAATTCTTGATAAATGCATTCTACTTAAGGTTACCATACCTGTTACCTGTCTCCATCGGCAGCGTCGGTAGCAGCCCCAACTGAGATCACAAGTGCACGCCATCTGTTTCTGTTGCTGCTGATCATTGTCATCTCGTGAACACAAAGTTTTGCTGGCTTTGGTGATGTTGCCAATGTATGAAGTTGGTGGTCTTCCCCTTTTTCTTTTTGCATCAGTTTTCCCTTGCAGGACAGTAGATATCAGGTCTGTCTTTGTGTTGCGTAGTGCATGGGTCACATATTTTAATCTTCTTTTATCGACTTCTCTCAGCATTTGTTGTTTCACAGACAGTTCCCTCAGTACGCTCTCATTTGTTCTTCTGTCTGTCTAACTCACTCTTAGAAGACGTCGGTAGAACCACATCTCTGCAGCATATATTTCAATTTCATTCTTGTCATCTTTCCAGGCTTCACACCAATACAGCACTACTGGCCAAATTAGACATTTCAAGATTTTACTTTCAATTTCTTAATGAATACCTCTGTCTTTCCAAATATTAATCAGCTTTATATCACTTTCTGTTTGGCCATGTAGATGTTTACTTAAGGTAAAAGAATATGAACTACTGATACCGCATGGCGTAAGCTTAACATTAAAAAATATCTTGAATGATATTCTACATTAAAACAAATTTTGTTTGAGAAAGATACTTGATCAGGCCTTTCACATTAAAGAAATATAAAAAACAGTCTTACCGGTCATAACAAAAATATTTGGACAATTTTCAAATTCTCTTTGTTAAGATGTTAAAGAAAAGGAACATATTTTTTGATTAATCATTTTAAAACAAGATATCTATAACACAAATTTGTAGAAAAGTTCAATTGTTTTTCGATATATGAAACATTGAAAATTTACGACTGATTGTAATGAGCTTACTTTGTACTGGAAAAGTGATAGAATTTTGGTTAACATTGCTAAAATTAATTGCATTATGAAGTATTATCAATAATTGTTTTTTTGTTTGACATCCTGTATTTTAAGAACATGTTCTGAATTCAGTACATAAAACCAATTTTGTGATTTTTTCTCAAAGTTTATGAGATACTTATATTCATCCAATAAGCATTATTTTTTAAACTGTTAAAGTGGTATGGAGATATAATGTCCTCCAGAAGACTGTTCCACAAGATTGGTTTTTGTAAAACAATTTGTAGTGCTTAGTGTTAGTTCTTGGCTTAAGTTATTTATAATTGTTGTAATATCTGGCTAGAGATTCCTCACTGGAGCATGTAAATAAATGCTCTGTAATATTTGTAAAGAACACTTATTGCCAAATCAAGTTAATGTAGAGCAAAATGTCAGCCTGCATCGGCAATTTTATCAAATATAATTTAAGTAAAATCACTTGATATATTCTAAGATGAGGCTGCTAGAGAGAGATAAAATTTGTAAACAAGATAGTGTGCAAGATATACGAACTGTGAGCCCATACACTAGTGTGTAAGTGTCAAGTCAATTTAATATATTCTAAATTGATGCAAAGCACTCATGATTTTAAATCATTCGATTCAGTGTATGATAAACTAAAGAAAGGCTTATGAATCCCTTTCTTGGATATGAAGATAATCAACCTCAATGGGAAAATGTTATCAACTTGGTACAGCAAACCAACCGAGACAGGACTTATTATGAATTTTTATTCTCTTGCCCCGAAACGATACAAGTACTCTGTTGTTTCTGTGCACCGCATACATTGCAGCTCATGGAATCATTTCCATGAAAGTCTAGAAAAGGCAAAGAAGATTCTAGAACAAAATCAGTACCCATCTTCATTCTATGAACCAATTATCAAAAAGACATTAGATCAGATAATCAAACCTGAATCAGTAAAGATAAAGGATAAGGCCCAAATAGATGAAATCAAAAAATGTTCATACTGTACAGAGGTAAGGGCACTGAACCCTATGCCCAGGCTTTACACAAAATAAAATCCCCACGCACAGTTGTTATAACTCTAAGGAAAACTAAAAGAGTTCTACCTTCCTTTAAACTTCCTGTTGACAAAGAACTGAGAAGTGGTGTCGTATATCAAATCAAATATCCGCGCTGTCAGACGTGCTATGTCGGTCAGACGACCCGACATCTCAAGATCACAAGTATCTCGGATCACCAAAGCAGGGGACCAGTGAAGGAATATTTCCTAAAATGTGAAAAGCTAGTGACTTTTGATTGTATTGACATTTTAGCCTTATCAAGTTAAGGAGAACATGTACTCCTTACGTTATAAGCTTTGCACATAAAAAATGTTAAGCCTAGTATCAATACCAAGGATGGTTTTGAAGCAGAGCATAAAGAATTAGAATTTAGGTCAATTGTTCATTATGTCCATGATTTAGATATAAGTATATGTGTTTACATTAATAACATTATGTTATTTTTCAAAGAAATAATTTCTGAAGATGACACCATTGTCGAAAAATATATCGTAAATTATGACTAGTGTTTTTTTCTTTTTTCCTTTTAATGGTAACACAATTTTGATTTTCATTTTTCAGGTCAACAGGCGACCTTGAAATGCGACCAGCATCTGCTATGATTGTCCGTGACATTGCCACTCAGACAGGAAGTGAGAGAGCTGTCTATGTGTTTGGTAAAAAGACATTGGCTAAGGAACGACCTGGCAAGCGCTACAGTAGGGGCACACAGACTTTGGCTGGACGTGATCGTCGAGATTCTATTGGTTCCAATAAATCTAGCAAGTCCACCAGGTCTAACAGACTCAAGAAACGCAGCAAAAGCAAGGAAAGCTTACATCGGGAGAAAAGATCACGCTCGAGAGGGCATCAAGACGACGATGATTATGATAGTGATCGCAGTCGCAGAAGACGTGCCAGGTCAAAGTCACGTGACAGAGACTATAGTGATGATGAGCTTGATGATAGAAGGAGAAGAACACATCGTTCAAAATCTCGGGGCATTTCAGATGATGAGGATGATCGACAAAGTAAGAGTTCTCGCTCAAAGCCCAAAGCAAGACCACGT
Source organism: Clione limacina (assembly GCA_032362205.1). Lineage (NCBI taxonomy): Eukaryota > Metazoa > Mollusca > Gastropoda > Pteropoda > Clionidae > Clione > Clione limacina. Next base: position 7,655 of record JAUUEB010008681.1, read on the forward strand.
AGGTCTCAGGGCTCTGCTAGCTATGACCTTTCAGACTCGGAGGATGATGCTAAGTCTGGTATTTCTAGTGTTGCCCCATCATCAGTGTATCCAGTCAACCAGCAGGGTTATCCCCCTGTAGTATATCCCGCTGGATACCCAATACCGTACCAAGCTGCAGGTGTTCCTTACCTTCAACATGCACCTGGAGGTCCACCAATGGTTGTTGTAGCTGGGGCAGGCAATAATCGTCCTCCAGTGGCACCAAAACCATCAAAGTCAAAATGGGATCAGTTAGTCGCTATAACGGATAATGAAAAAGGACGACTTCGCCACCAGGGAGAATCTGTGGCAGACACAGAGTCTGTGCTCGGTTCAGCTTATGGCCACCAACCACACATGGTCTATGCCCCACCCTCCTACACAACAGCAGAACAAATGCAAGATCCAAACTCATCATACAGCTCAGCTTATCCAGCGTCCTCAGGTGTCTTCCCCATACCCCAGTCATACAACGAAAAATATGTCAACCGCCGTGCCCCATCAGATAGTGTTGTGTGATTATTGTACTTAGTTAATGAACCTGCAAGAAAAAAGTTTATTCTATGGAATTTTGTCAAGAAACATTTCATTTTTGATAAGCAATGATTGGTTTATCACAGTTCTTAAAATAGATAACACATCCAACACAATCTATGCATTTTTATATGAAGTGATACGTTTATTTGAATTTATTGCTGTGTTTACGACAAAGTTTTTATATTTTATCACTTACGTTTACACATTTAACTTTATTACAGCTTTGGTTTTAATATTATATAGTTCATATGGAATAGTGGAGAATTATTGGATGTATTTAAGGAAATTTTTATGGACTTTTATAACTGTTTTAAAAAAGAGGATATTGCTACATGCTTATTAGCTTTGCGTCACTATTTTACATGTGTACCCATACCTGTCATACCTGTCATACAACGCAAAATATGACATCCCTCCTACATCAACCAATACTATTTGAAAATTATATTTTGAAATTGAACAGTTCCCTGAATTTACAGCGGATCTAACATAATATAGGCAAATGCTTGGTAATACAGTTTAGCTTGTGTTAACCAAAATTGCATCATTTTTCCAGTCTACATTTGGTTGTGAATTTTGTATGCTTTTTATGCTGATTTATGATTGAGCTTTCTACAGTTTTTAACTGATAGATATCTTGTTCATTTTTACAGAGATGCATTATTATGACTTGTGTTGACAGTTTTGTGTTGTTTTAAAGGAATTGAAGCGACAAAGTGTTAATCAAATATGAGTGTGTAAAGTAGTCACTAATGTAAACATCAATGAAGATACTAAAGCTGAAATCATCCCAGCTGATAGCTGTGTATGAAAAAATAATCAATCATTCTAGCAACATATTTATTGGTTTTGATTTATCATTTTCAATTTGCAGTCAATTACAGATTTAAATTTACATGTAACAGTCATGTGAGGGAAATGATTGATTTAATTTGACCAATGCTGCTTAGATATATGGGTTTAGTATTGTGTCTTTTTGTTCACTTTGCTCACACATCGAGGTTAAGGCATAACAATTTGACAGGTCAAAAGTATAGATTTGGCAGAGGGTTGCTATCAGTTTGTCTTTGATGATGATTTGTGATGGTCAATGAAGAATACTAATCTTTTTCTATTTCTAGCAAAATATTAATCAGCAATAAATGAGTATCACAACTACACAGTACAATTGACCTTTATAAATTAAATACTTCTGAAATGAACTATGATAGAACCACACAACAATTTATTTCTTATTCTTTTTCCGTTTTCCCTGCTGTGTATACCAGGCTGTTGCTTGATCATGTATAAAGAACTTCCGTACCAACATGGTGTTCAACTATTTGTAATGTTGCCTCATTCTTTTGTTGTTTGTTTTATTGTGCCAACTCATTGTTTATTCTATTGCACTCCAGACTATCAGTCTTACTGTATTTCTGCATCATGTTGTTATGTCATTGTGTTAATATTTTAAGCTGTGTCCTTTTAACACTTTATCAAAGCTCTATTTAATGATTATGGTTGAAAAAATGTTAGCTGTCATCTTGAATTCAAATCATGAATAGCACAGGCAGAAATATACACAAACATTATAAAATCAATGGAGACAGTAGGCAATGAAGTTTGTAGAAGTATTAACCTTTCAATGACTCTTCATGTTGAAACTGGTGATGCTCTGTCATCTCTCAAGGTCATCTTTAATCAAAAACTACATTGTAAATGTTTGTGTTTTCTTATCTTAGATGTAATCTATGATATTGACATTCAACAATACAAAGTCTAAAGAACTTTTTATACCTGACAAGAAATATTTCAGCAATATTTGTACCTCTATTGTAGATTGTCACAGGTTCTTTTTTAAATTTTAATAAATCACATCATTTTATGAAAAGCTTTAAAAAGCTTGTGCTTTTGTTTGAGACTGTTGAAATAGTGTTATTAAGTTGCAATGTTTTTATTTTTTAAGGTCACTTGAATTAGCTTTACTTTTAACTCTTTAATCAATTTTGAATGTATTTAAGCCACTTGGTGTTTTTCTTTGGGAGAGTAACTGGTTTTGTGGTATTGGCATATATGTGGTTTTCTATTTAAGTGATGTCTTGGCTCCAAATTGATGTAAACGGTTCATGATAATACATGACTTGACTAACGTATTGCTTATTATCTTTAGAATTTGTGGTTAACATAATAGTTGATATTTAGATTATTGAATGCTATTTTTTGTGAAGAGCTTCAATGTCCTCATGCATTCATATTTTGAAGTTTAATGATGATTTTATGACCAGAGATTATTCTTTTTTACATGGTGAATTTTGCCAGAACCATCAAATACATTCCTTTAGTTATGATTTCTATCTGACAAATGTAAATGTTTGAAATGTTATGCATGGTATCATGTAATGACCCTAGTGCTCTTCAATAGAAAACACACATTTATTCTGTTTGAAAAAGTTCTTAACAATGACTTTTTAAGATCACATTTAGTGATTCTATTAATGTTACATGCCTTACTTAAGATCCATTGACTGATTAAAATCATTCCATTTTTATGAAGTGCTTACAGAGTTTATAAATGTATGCTTTTTCATGCATTTGTATGTTTTTTTTTCTTTTATTTGAAATAATTAGAAACTATTCTTTATTCACATTCCTTTTATTGTACATATATACAAAAATGATGAATGTAATACATCCTGATGTGTTAAGTGAACATTCCATATCAGCTTCCATAGTTTTTGGTTTTTAATCATATTAATGCATTACTATTTCTGTACATGAACATTGGTTCTAAGGGCATTAAGTCTTTTAAACTTAATTTTTAACTTTCTTTGGTCAGGTGTTTTCTAATATTTTCTTGTTTCTTTACTTTTCATGCTTGTAACTTTATTTTAAAATTCTTCTTTTTTAACCTTTTATCAGTTATCTCAAACCTGAGTAGGGCCATTGATTCTGGCTTTAAAAAGCAACTTGCTCTAGATCCATCGAATTAAGAATTTTTATGGTTAAAAGTGGGTATCTGTAGTGTTATGATTTCTTTGTTGCCACACATGAAGGTTAAAAAGTTTGTAAAACAGTTTATATGCTGAACTTTATTTAAACTATTTTAAAAAAGAATCTGCATTGACACTGGTCTTAATATCCATCGGTAGTACATTCCAGAGTCTCACTGTGCTTGAAAAAGAAGGAATTTTTATGACAATCAATTTTTTGATCTTTGTATGACATAGGCTTCCTTGTTATTTCTGGTTTTGGATTTACTTAGTCTAAGATGGTATAAGGGTATGCTGACCAGATCTTCTCAAGCTTTATAAAACTTGGACAAATCTGATTGATCTCCTCTTCCTCTAGTGTTTCCCAATTTAAATGTGTTATGTTATATTTGGTATTTCCTGTTTTCATAGTGTAGTTTCTTGTGCCAAATATTCCAGCTCTTTTTTGTATCTTCTTTTGTATGATGTTAATACTTTCTTTAAGTATTGTCTTTCTTATTTCTAAATTGTTTTCCTCTTTATGAGGTAAGCTGTTTTTTCAACCATTACGATTGTCAAATTCAAAATGCGATGTAACTCAGATTTAAAAGAAATTAAAATAATATACTTATTCATCTCTGTTAACGTTTAAAAGATAACTTTTGCCTTAGGGTGACTGCTTGCCTGTGCAAAATTGCATGCAGCAAGAGAAAACCATTATTTGAAACTTGTAATAAAAAGACAGGCTTATTTCTGAAATAAATCCCCTTTATGCATTCATGAAAATAACCCTTGCAAAAAGGCTTTGCTGACATTACTCTGGAACAATATTATTTCCAATCATGAGTTGCAATTTTACACACTAGTAACAAAAGTTGCTGCTTCATAAAAAGAATTAAATACGACATTGAGAACTTATTTGATTCAAATACCAAGGTCAAGCACAACTCCAGATCTTAAAAGTTATTCCCCTTTCATCTTGATTGTACTCATCTTCCCAATAATCTTTAAAGCTGCAATTGACCAAGGGAAAAAGATGAAGTAAAGACTGAATGCAGTTACTAAAGAGCAATATGTTCACCATGTCATGTTTCATATATATATATACATCTATCAATCCCTTTATGTTATGTTTTATTAGATAATTTTGCTCCTGGCTATAATTGTATGAAGAAAAGGATATTTTACCTTTAATTTTCATTTTAAAGATTTTCTGTAGGGTTAACATCGAATAGCTTGAAGTCATTAAGAGTTAACTGTGTACTGTACTGTTAAATTGCAATAAACTTATATTTACATTATCAGATGTTTTCTTATAAAGTCACATATAACTTTATTGTGTTGACATCGCTGTATGACTATTAATTCTTATGTGAGTGGTATTACAATTTTTGAATGCAGTTTTTCTTTGCCTAAATCAAAGAAAATTATGTGTTTTGTGTGTTCTTGCCTATTTGCTTTTTTTGTGTATTGTTAATGTGACCATATTTTTACTTCACAATGTTTGATCTTCAAATATACAAGAAACTTTAGTACTTTGAAAATTGGGGATTCATCATTTTCATATATTTTTTCCATTTTTTTTATCAAATGTATTTCAAAACTTTAATTTTGATGGTAATCATCATTGCCTTCGACCCCTTCCAGGGTATAGGCCACTAAAACACTTTTCACTACCTGTTTTTCTTGTACACTGTGGCTTTGTAACATTTGTCCTATTTTGATGGTAAGCTTGATTAAAAGAAAGGCATTTTATTCTGCATATACAGAACACAACTTTGGCAGCTAATAATTAACAATCATTTAGTTTGAGAACATTACAACTATTCCCATAACCACTGTATTTGTTTCAAAAGAGTCTTTTAAACTGTTGTTTTGACATTGTATTTTGCTGGTTTTATGATGTATATTATGTGAACAGTTTAAGTTTGTAATTTAAGCTGTTTGTAGCTCGTCCAACTGTGACCAAGTACTGGCGATGCATTCAAACATTCCTTTCAAATCCAAGTAGCCACACCTGTTATTGTTGTGGCCTTAACATGGCTATATCATATGTGTTTTCTAACTTTTGTTGCTGTTATTGTGAATGTTTCAATACAGTACAGGATTTTGCCCCCTCTCCACTTTAAAAATCAAGACAAATTTAAGACAACCTGTACATATACAAATCACTTTTTGTATCAGCTTTTGTTTACATCATATATTTATACGGAAAGAGAAGTTTGCGTTCACTGAAGGTACAATTGAACATTTTCGGATATGGTTCATGTTTGTTCATGATTAATGACACGTATTTTACAGATAAATCATAGTTAAACTAAAAAGCTAATAACTTTGTTTTTACAGTCAACTGATTTTCGCCAAAAGCTTAACTATACATCTGGTAATATTCACCAACATCCTTCTAAAGTTTCAAGTCGATTGAGTTAAAACGGTGGCTGTAATCTCATTGCATACAAAAACACAAATTTCCTTAATGGTGCGTATTTTACAGAGAAAATATAGTAAAACTAAAAAGCTAATAACTTTTCTTGCAGCCAACCGATTTTCACCAAAAGTTTAACCACACATCTGGTAATATCTATCAACGTTTTGCTAAAGTTTCAGGATTGAGTCAAAACTGTGGCTGTTATCCCATTGCATACAAATACACAAATAAATAAAGAGATATTGAATTTTATTATGAAGACAAGAACTAAAATGAAAGGGATGCAACCAAATTTATATTGCCCATCACTATTTTGACACAGCTATCCCCCTTTAATGACAAATAATGACTGGTGAAAATGACACGAAATGTGTTGTTGTCACATTTGTTGTATGATACGAGCAACATATCCTTTAAGAGTGAATTTTTGAAAATGGATTAAAGAATTACATTTTGCGTTATTTTTTTATGGACTATGATAACATAGGTGCTTAAGTCTTTTGATAAATATATTGAAATCAGATATATGCTATATTATGATACCAATGTGTATATGTATTTCATATCTTTTGAAAGAATCATCATTAATTTCTAAGAAATCCAAACGATGTTTTTTAATTCTTTTTATAAAACTTTTGATTTACTTACCGAACTAACTTATAGTGTGATTGTTTTTTTTCTTTTTTTACAAAGACCTGGGCTATATGCT
>JAUUEB010008792.1:0-17242 GCA_032362205.1 Clione limacina
AACGTATTTGATTGATGCTTTTAGTTTATCAAACAGGAAGATACTGTGAGATTGCCTTATTTCATTTTTTCAAACACAGGCTATTTCCTTACCCTTTTTAAAGAAGTACTTCCTCGCCCACTTCTTTCATGTTCCGATATGCCTTTGTCCTCCCCACTTAACACTTCAACATAATCATTGTAATATGTATGACTACTGCTTGTTAACGTTTGCTTGTTTAACAATAAATCCTTGTTCAATATCAAATGGAATTGCTTTTAAAACAGAATTTCACATACGAAAACCTTTGATTGCTAATGTTACTATGGTTATAACAATTTCTATGGTGTCTGTTCACATTGTATTACTAGCGACTTCGTCGCTTCGGTGTTACCCGACTTTCTCTAAACATTGGGTTAACAGAAAAAGAAGAAAAACAACAAAGTATTCAAAGACGAATTTCACTATACTATTTCCAATGCATGAATACTATTAAAAAGCCAAAACTCAGACGCTTAACGCCACTATCCCCATTGTTTGAAAAGTCTGGATACGACCATGTATTCTACCAAAAGAATAATCAAAACACAATTAGTGGCATCTTCGTATAACAACTTGCTTGCTGAACATACTTTGTTTCATTCGCATATCGCGCGTACCTCTGGGAAATTATCGGAGTGCACTTCCTGAACGGAAGTAATCAGCACGTTCAGTAGTATGGCGATTTATAGTTTCTTGAAATATATAGTAAAACACTAATCAAAAGTCGTAGAATGTACCAATTTACACCAAAATTATCCGAAGCACCACTTTGTTATGTAAGTAATCATGTGTTAAAAGCTCAGCCAAATCCAACCGCAGGTTTCTGAGGAAATCATCACGCAGCAAGCATACATACAATTCAGTGTATATTGTTATATATGTTTTACTTTATCTAACTTTTTCGTGTTTTTAGCAATCAGATAATTTGTGTAATCACATGATTGTTGAAACGAGTTGACCTGTGCAGCAATCTCTTCTTCATCAAGAAAAATCGCCGACTAAGCGGTCAAGTTGGCTGTACAAAGTCACTTCGTTTCAACAACAATAATTATAGAGGTGACGTGATTTTGTTTAAAATCAACATGACTCAAGATGACTCCTATTTACAATATTGTATCGCAGATCGTCTGTTAAAAGAAGTAGTTTTAATTAATTTATATTTATCACCAGCGACTTCGTCATGTCGGCGATACTCGACTTCCTCTAAGAATAAAATCAAAAGAAGACGAAGAAGAAGAAGAATCAATCCAAATACAAATCCCTCCATAGGTTTCAATGCATACAAGTCATTACAAAAGAATCCGACCCGCGAAACTCAGGGGCTTCGCGTGGTTGGTAATGGCGCTTCGCGCCAACACCCCAACAGTTTGAAAAATTACAAAAAGAAAAACAGTAACGAAAGACTAAAAGGTTATTTAAAAAAAGTTCACCCCCTCAATGAATCATGCGAAGCTGCATGCCAAAAAGCCACAGTCTCCACTCACGCTGCCCGATTTCTCTCCAGTTACTTTTTTTTTATCAGATACTCATATATAAATATATATAGAGACTGCAATAAACGCACGCCGAAGAAAATGACGTCATTTGGTTCTCTCTTTTGCCTTGTTTGAGTTGTATGATCCTCATCAATGAATATGTCTCAAATATTGGGATGTTCTTTGAATATAACAGAATAGAACAAAATAAACAGAAAACTGACGGATTATAACGACTCCAAGACGCATGACACACACAAACACTGACAGTTTTGATCTGCTAATTAACGCATTATTTTTTGCAAGAAGCTAAAAACGAATTCACTGTTCCAATATAACAATCACAATACATTCTAGCAAAACAAGAAATGAAAAGAAGTAAATTCAAATAAATCCGAAATCGCACTTTATTATCCTCAGTGAAATTTGGTTTCAATCATTATACATGGCAACACAAATAGCAAATACAGATGTTAATATCATAAAGAGACCTAACGAATACATACGTCAGACAGTCCCACTGAAGATGAAAGAGGGCGGGACTGAATGAAGATTCAGGATTCAAGATTTTATTTATTTAGCTCATAATACATTAGAGCAGGACACTTGTAACAGTAACAAAAATGATTAACATGTCATAAAATAAGTTTGAAAATATAAATGAATTAAACTAGAGTATCATAATATTGTATGACAAAATGTGATCACATGTGTCATAACATAACAGCATAAGTATCAATATAAAATGTAACACTGCATTTACATTTATGAAGGAAATTCATAAACATTTCCAGGCCGATAGTCAAGAAAAAGGATTAAACCCACTATATCCGTGGTTTATAATCATTCCGTCATTTATAATATGCTCAAGCTTGACAATGATTGACAATTTTTTTTATTCGGCGACCTTTTACAGTTTAGCCGTACAATATAATATTTGATAAATGATAGTGCAATTGTTATTGGGAGCATATAATAAAATACACAAAAATAAGTACATCGTAATAAGTTGCCAATTGGCTAATTTAGTATTTCAACCGTATTTGTGTGATTAACTGTGTGTTTGATTATTTCATTGGAATATGTGTATACATATTGCTTGTCGTTGCTTTGTTTTGTTTCTCTAATTTTTCATGTTCTTAATGTGGTAGGTCAATATGCATGAGTATATATATATATATATATAACTGAATTGCCATTTTAAATCAATCAGCGTAACTAAGAATAAAGGCTCCGATTGTGCACTCAAAAAGTTCGTAATGGTGTTATCGTAATGAACAACGCATCATTAGAAATATCATGTTATCATCTGTGCAGATGTAAATGTTTAATGGCATTAAGAGATTCGTAGCGTAAGTAAATGTTTAGTATACGTGTTGGAATTTGAATAATGGTGACATTCTAATAGTGTTTTGTGTCCTCTTTTTAATTTAATGGTTTCATAAGGATTTATTCATCAATATGTTGTTTTGTTGTTTCTACTTTCTTATGATTATCTCTTCCAGTGGATTGACTTATACAGTATATAAACGCTCTCTTTGAGCTTACTTTACATTGGCGAAAAAAATAAACGAAAGAGTAAGAGTGTAGCAGAGAGTGTAATATGCTGTTAGGTCTGAGGAGAGTACTTGCGCGTCCCGTTGTGGTGGCCTCTTTTTGCAACTCCGGTCGTCTTTGAATATGACTAGATATACAAAGAGGGGACCATTGGGATTTATAATTGTTTTGTCATATGAAAGGGATAACAAAATCCACATTTTCCTTAAGTTTTGAATCAGCAGGAGTGATTTGTATACAATGTACTGAGGCAGCCCTCATTATGTATTCAGGTGGCGTAGGCTTCTAACGTAATGTAAAATACACATATTTATGTTATTCCGTGTTGTATTAAAGAGTCCGACATTTCACCAAGGGCTAGATTGTTAAACGTTATACTATAAATGTATCGAGACAGACCATTTAAAGTACGCAATACTAGGTCCTTGGCTTGGCTCTACCAGTCCTATTATTTGATCTAGTCACTGGGAGACGAACAAGTTTCAAAAGTCTATCCAGTTCAGTTACATGGTTTGTACATAAAAGCATTAAATACAATCAAATATACAAGTAAAAACAAACATACTAACAGAAAATAATTCGAAAAATAAGCATCAATTCTAAAACTATAAACTAGGATGATTCCTAAAATAAAGGATATACAATTTAAAATGCTAGTTCAAGGATGGAGAATAAAAAATTTGAAAATATATGATTAAACTGCTTGAACTAGAATATCGACTTAAAAGGAACACAGGTTTAAAAACCATCTGGCATTTCAGCAACTGAAACAAGTCGTTAAGGACTGATTACTGCATAGAAAAGCCAATGATTTAGTTCATTAATAAGTATTGTAGTAAATGTCACGACATATTATATGAACATGTAATTACATGATGCTGCCAATAAAGAAGCAGTAAAAGTAACAAGCTAAGGTACCAGAAGACTGACTTAAGAGATCTGAAAGTTTTTCAACCTCTAACCTTACTTGACAGGAATTAAGATTAAAACGTTTCATTTACAAAACCGAAAAGCTCAAAGATATAGTTATAAGCCACGCAGTAGCAATTTGTACCATGGCTGATTCAGCTTTTGTTTGTTTCAAACCTAATGACTGAAGTGTACTTGAAAGTGAACTTGAATGCCTACCCGATGTGAGGTCACCAAAACTTTGAAATGGTCGTCATAAAGTGGCTCAATAAATACATGTTTAAAACATAAATCTACGAGACGAGTTCAACTAAACATTTTTTTTTACTTTTGGTGACTTTAACCTGAGACATTTAGCGCTTTTGTTTAAAGTTCTGACCATATATTGTAACATGTAGTATTTTATAGGACTTTTTATATTTCACTGTTAATGTCTTTTGTGAGGAAAATATAATATAACAAAGATTTTGAAGAGGACGTTCTTAACATATAAAGGAGTCTCTTCATTCTAGCTGATCACTCACAAGTTTTATTTTCTTGAACAACGCATACTTGCTACTTTCTAATCTTGAGCTGACTTTTTGATTTAAGTGATTCTTTTTGCAATGTAATTACGGTTTAAACGGTCTGCAAAGCATGAGTCGGGTCTAATTCAATAATGTATGCAGACATATTCTGGCCTGAAAGCATGCAAAAAGAAAACAGCTTGGGCATTAATAATAATAATGCATGAATATTAACATATTATTCATAATGCACTTTATAAGACTCGTCGGCTAGTTTAATACGTTCAACATTATTAATCCAACAGGCACAGACAAGTATACATTCAGAATACAAAGGAATCCGCGGTTAGCGTAAATCTTATTGAACTTTCAAAGACATGTACTTCAACGGAGACATGCATATTAAGAGTATAAAGGAATCAGCCGGTTAAGTGTTTAGCATAAGTACAATAACACAGCATTTATTCGAGTACCCAGTTATACTGCTGGTTGGATAGGACGGCTGCAGTCAATTTCGAAGGAGTCCTCTGAGTGAATTGAACATAGGTCTTCCACATCGTAATCGAGTGTTTTTTTTCTTGCCGATAACTTTGTTTTTCTAAAGCACCTCTCTCGACCCCACCAGACGGCAAACATCGCTATCAGAACTACGCAGATGCAAGAAGAAATAGTGAGCACTATTACTTCTGTGTAGTTATAATGATCTTGTTCTTTTGATTTTTCTGACGCTTCAGACGTTAAGAACTCGTAATTCGTTAGCTTTACCCTACATTCACCTTTACAAGCTTCATAACCCATTCGAAGAGTTAAAATATTTGTTGAATACGAAACTGAGAAAAGCCTGTCAAGTTTGACTTTTAGTGATGACATGTCTGTAGGAATATTTGCAACAAAATAGCTGGGAGTACAATGGACGTATAATATAGAGACATTGGGGTTTTCAACGTGTGACTTATTAAAAATGAGTCTTGCGAGTTGGTCATTTATAAAATTGGGATTGAAAAGTTCATGAGACATCTGCTCGCAGTCTTCTTCAAACATGAATTTTACAAATACAGCTTCTGCTAAATGGTCTTTGTTGATTGACACACGTTTTTGTGAATGCTTGGTGTCCATTGAGACTGTACTATCTGATATTGAAGGTGATGTAATGGAGGATATTGTTGTTGTTTGAGGTGGTGCTGTTGTTTCTGTCGATGCCGTACCATCTGATATTGAAGGTGATGTAATAGAGGATATTGGTGTTGTTTGAGATTGTGTTGTTGTTTGAGGTGGTGTTGTTGTTTCTGTCGATGCCGTACCATCTGATATTGAAGGTGATGAAATGGAGGATATTGGTGTTGTTTGAGGTGGTGTAATTGTTTCTGTCAATGTGGTACTATCTACAATTTGAGGTGATGGAACGGCGGATATTGTTGTTGTTTGAGATGGTGTTATTGTTTCTGTCAATGTGGTATTATCAACAATTGGAGGTGATGGGACGGCGAATAATGTTGTTGTTTGAGATGGTGTAATTGTTTCTGTCAATTTGGCAATGTCTACAATTGGAGGTGATTGAATGGCGGATATTATTGTTGTTTGAGATGGTGTTGTTGTAATTGTCAATTCGGCACTGTCTACAATTGGAGGTGATGTAACTGCTGATATTGTTGTTGTTTGAGATTGTGTTGTTGTATTTGTCAATTCGGCACTGTCTACAATTGGAGGTGATGGAACGGCGGCTATTTTTGTTGTTTGAAATGGTGTTGTTGTATTTGTCAATTCGGCAATGTCTACAGTTGGAGGTGATGGAACGGCGGATATTGTTGTTGCTTGAGATGGTGTTGTTGTATTTGTGAATTCGGCAGTGTCTATAATTGGACGTGATGGAACGGCGGATATTGTTGTTGTTTGAAATGGTGTTGTCGTATTTGTCAATTCGGCACTGTCTACAATTGGAGGTGCAGGAACGGCGGATATTGTTCTTGTTTGAGATAATGTTGTTGTATTTGTCAATTCGGCACTGTCTACAATTGCAGGTGATGGAACGGTGGATATTGTTATTGTTTGAGATGGTGTTGTTGTATTTGTCAATTCGGCACTGCCTACAATTGTAGGTGATGGAACGGCGGATATTGTTGTTGTTTGAGATCGTGTTGTTGTATTTGTCAATTCGGCACTGTCTACAATTGGAGGTGATGGAACGGCGGCTATTTCTGTTGTTTGAAATGGTGTTGTTGTATTTGTCAATTCGGCAATGTCTACAATTGGAGGTGATGGAACGGCGGTTATTGTTGTTGCTTGAGATGGTGTTGTTGTATTTGACAATTCGGCACTATCTACAAGTGAAGGTGAGGGAACGGCGGTTATTTTTGTGGATTTAGGTCGTGTTGTTGATTTTGTCGATTCGGTACTATCTACAATTGAAGATGATGGAACGGAGGATATTGTAGTTTTTTGAGGTGGTGTTGTTTTTTCTTTCGATTTCGTACCAATTGAAGATATCGTGTCACCTGAATATGCGGATGATGTTATTATTGTTGTTTCTGTCGATGTCGTACCATCTGATATTGAAGATACTGTGACTTGTTGATCTACGGAGGACGTTGTTGTCGGTACTGTCGATACTGTACCAACTGATTTTGAAGATGTTCTGACACCTTGATCATGAAAGGACTTTGTTGTAGTTGTTGGTGTTGTTGTTGTTGTTGATGTTGTTGATGTTGTTGTTGTTGTTGGTGTTGTTATTGTTGTTATTATTTCTATCGAAGCACTACCAAATGATATTGAACATGATGTGACACGGTTTTTGTCAGATGATCTTGTTGTAATTGTTGTTGGTTCTATCGGTGTAGCACCAAATGATATTGCGCATGATGTGACACTTTGTTCGGCTGAGTACTCTGTAGTTATTGTAAGTTTTATCGATAAACCAATTGAAATTGAACATGATGTAACACTTGTTTTGGCGAATGACTTTGTTGTTGTTGTAAGATCAATCGCAACACCATCATTCACTACTGAACATACTGTGATACTTTGTTCGGCGGAGGATGTAATTCTTGATTCTATCAATGTCGTTCTATCAATAGCTGATATTAAAGATGTTGCGACACCTATATCGACGGAGGACGTTAGTGCTATTGATGGTTCTGTCGATGGCGTATTGCCTGTTATTGAAGACGTTGTCACTTCTTGATCGACGGAGGACATAAGTGCTATTGTTGGTTCTGTCGATGGCGTATTGCCTGATACTGAAGACGTTGTCACTTCTTGATCGACGGAGGACATAAGTGCTATTGTTGATTCTGTCGATGGCGTATTGCCTGATATTGAAGACGTTGTCACTTCTTGATCGACGGAGGACATAAGTGCTATTATTGGTTCTGTAGATGGCGTATTGCCTGATATTGAAGATGTTGTCACTTCTTGATCGACAGAGGACATAAGTGCTATTGTTGGTTCTGTCGATGGCGTATTGCCTGATATTGAAGACGTTGTCACTCCTTGATTGACAGAGGACGTTAGTGCTATTGATGGTTCTGTCGATGGCGTAATGCCTGATATTGAAGACGTTATCGCTCCTTGATCGACGGAGGACGTTAGTGCTATTGATAGTTCTGTCGATTGCGTATTGCCTGATATTGACGATGTTGCCACGCCTTGATTAAAGGAGGACGTTAGTGCTATTGATGGTTCTGTCGATGGCGTATTGCCTGATATTGACGACGTTTTCACTCCTTGATCGACGGAGGACGTTAGTGCTATTGATGGTTCTGTCGATGGCGTATTGCCTGATATTGAAGACGTTGTCACTCCTTGATTTACGGAGGCCGTTAGTGCTATTGATGGTTCTATCGATGGCGTATTGTCTGATATTGAAGACGTTGTCACTCCTTGATCAACGGAGGACGTTAGTGCTATTGATGGTTCTGTCGATGGCTTATTGCCTGATATTGAAGAATTTGTCACTCCTTGATCAACAGAGGACGTTAGTCCTATTGATGGTTCTGTCGAATGCGTATTGACTGATATTGAAGACGTTATCACTCCTTGATTGATGGAGGACGTTAGTGCTATTGTTGGTTCTGTCGATGGCGTATTGTCAGATATTAAAGACGTTGTCACTCCTTGATCGTCGGAGGACGTTAGTGCTTTTGATGGTTCTGTCGATGGTGTATTGCCTGATATTGACGACGTTGTCACTCCTTGATCGACAGAGGACGTTAGTGCTATTGATGGTTCAGTCGATGGCGTATTGACTGATATTGAAAACGTTGTCACTCCTTGATTTAAGGAGGACGTTAGTGCTATTGATGGTTCTGTCGATGGCGTATTGCCTGATATTGAAGACGTTGTCACTCCTTGATCGACGGAAGACGTCAGTGCTATTGATGGTTCTGTCGATGGCGTATTGTCTGATATTGAAGACGTTGTCACTCCTTGATTTACGGAGGGCGTTAGTGCTATTACTGGTTCTGTCGATTGCGTATTGACTGATATTGAAGACGTTGTCACTCCTTGATCGACGGAGGACGTTAGTGCTATTGATGGTTCTGTCGATGGCGTATTGTCTGATATTGAAGACGTTGTCACTCCTTGTATTACGGATGACGTAAGTGCTATTGATGGTTCTGTCGATGCCGTATTGACTGATATTGAAGACGTTGTCACTCCTTGATCGACGGAGGACGTTGTTATTGTTGCTGGTCCTGTCGATACAATCCTAACTGATCTTGAAGATGATTTGACTCCTGGATCGACATAGGACTTTGAAGGTGACGTCATTGTTATATTTATTGAAGATGTTGCTGTTGCAGATGCTTTACTCAACTTCAAACCTGAAAAGAAGACCACAGTTCATGAAATTATAATAGAAAAAAAATACTATTTAGTTATTGATAATCTAACAATTGGATACATTGAATATTTGTGCTGCTGTGTACAACATTTGACTCTAGTGTATTAATGTATTAAAAGAATCAGCATTCTACATTCTGCCTAAATTATCCCATACATTTGTTGCTGGACTTAAAGTGCAAATTAAAAACAAAGCGTGGTGTTAGAAGCCTGACTACATAGTCAGTGGTGAATTCAGGAGGGAGGGGGGGGGGGGGGTAAATAACTCGGCTACCTGAATGTTTTAGATTTTGAGGATACATAATAGTGTTGACGTTGATATTACAATATCGTGCCACACACATCTATTAGCTATCAGACTGCAAAAGTGTTATGACCTTCAAACATGAGTTATTAAAAAAGCCCATCATGTCTAAGACCGGGGATGACAAAAGTCAAAATTAATGTTTAAACTACACAATTAAATTTGAAAACACTCTTTGAAACGGTCGTAACAAAATTATCATTACATTTGCTCTTTGTGGTTGTATTACCTAATGACCAGTACTTTGTTCTACAGACAATGAAATTGTGCCATGCAAGTTCAAAGGTGTTGTTAGCGATATTAATCTGCCTTGTAAAATCCTTATTTTAATTGAAAAGTGTGTAGCATTAAATGGCTCTCAGTCTGATATGTAGGCAAAAAGGTTTAAATTCTAAATCACAATTTGTTTTTCAAAATGACAACGGTCAAAGGAGATAAACCACACAATAAAATCTGAAAATACATTAAACGTATAAAATCACAAAAAAACATTCTGTTAGGAGATAATCCATGGTTGACATAGGAAACCATATCGGATTGAAAAACGGGACGTAAGTTTTTAATGAAGAAGGTGGATATTTTGGCATGTTAAGCTTTTTTGAGTCCAATCCATCGAATCGGGCATGCATTAAGAAAAATAAAGGACGGAAGTTACGTTTATGTGGCCATTTTAGGGATGTTTTGTCAAAATGAGACAGATTTGATATTTAAAGTTTGCAAGATTGTGGAAACATTACGCTTGCAAATGCATTATATTGTCGCTCAATTCAGTTATTGTGTACCCTTTACAAAAATGCTACCTCGGCATTTTAAGTATGTATTTTTTTTAATTTTCGTCTAAAATACAATACTATAATGAGAAGAAGTGTTTGATGATAAAGTATTTTAAATTAAAATTATAAAATGTGGCAGCTCCAGAACTTTTAACAGTACATCACCACAGCAATAAATGGTTTCATTTTTATTGCAAGAGGACTTTCATCGGTGAAATGTGGAACGATAAGACAATGTTTACCGAAAAACCGAAGGACTGGAATAAGTTATATGTCATAACGACTTTTGATGTGGGAACCAAATTATTATTGTTGCTAAAACACCCTAAAGTATAACGACAAATAAATTACACAGAAGAAAGTATATTTTGAAATCAAAAGATCAATACAGTTTTTGATGTGTAGTTAAGACAAATTAAGATACCGTGGCTCTCCGAATTCTCATAAAATGGGCTCATGAACATTGAAAATAATAGCAAGATCCGTCGTGTTATTTTTATGTGGATCGGATAATACCTCGTGTTGAACGCTCTAAGAAGTCATTTGTAAAATTTGCGTTATAAAATGCCATACAGTATAATCATTAAATGGTTATAGATAGCACTACTTTTGTAATTACACAGATATACAATCGCTTTAATTTCTTTCAAAGAAGAATACATCTGTACTTTTGATGTGTCTGTAATTTATACTAAAGCGTAAAATACCAACCCGTTAAAACAACTAAACACATAAACATCTTGACACAGTCCATTATGAAATCGAAAATGTCCAACACAGATTACAAGAAAATGTCACACGCAAAACTGCTTACAAAACGACATTCTATATTTTGTGTGTATTGTTTGTTCGCTTATCGAAAGAAGTCAATTAGTTTGTTGACTGATTTTTTGTGAGCACCTCACCTAATGTGTTGAACATGAGCACGGCTTATCATAGCGAAGTTAATGAGTCCTTGTCCGGTGTAACCCAGTATGGTGTAATCTACGACATTTTGTGTGACGAGTTAGGTTACAAAATTGAAAGATAATGCCAACTTACTAAAATCTCATGTTATTTGGAAATTCTAGCTGTAATTGGAATATAATTTGCAAATGATAATATTCGTTTTCATTGCATAACCTAATTTGTCATCTTGACATGACTGAAACAATAAAAATTAACTGTTTTTGAAAACTTCGCTCTTTAAAGACATTCTCGAATTGTTAAATCATTCAAATCAACTTTTTCACAACGCTCTTTGTGAAACATTGACAAACAAATGAATCATACAAAGAAGAAAAGCTACAGAAACGACCTGAGAAATAGTTTGATAAAGTGTTAAATAGATTTGTTTTTGATGTAAGTTTGTTGTTTAACGTCTTCATAATCATTACTTTGGTGATAGGAAAACTGATTAAAATGAGTGTTTCATCTGTTGAAACACGCTTTTTAAAACAAAGTGTTGTTCATACCGATGCTTCTAAATATAACAATTACTTTACCTACAAGAGACAGGTGATATTATTGACATTAATCCGGATTTAAAATCACCGTAATCTTTTTGTTGTCTGTTTTGTACGTAGACCGTAATATTGTACCCTCTGCTCTCTTTTCTACTATTGTAAGAACATTTTTATTATTAGCATTCACTTTGTTAGAATTACAATTACCATAGTGAGAATCTTTATTTTTATCATAATTATCAGTAAATTCATTATTATAAGATTCCTGAAGAGAAGTCTTGAAACCATCATTTGATGTGAACGTTACAACGCAAATTATCGCCATGATCTGGTAAAAGCCTTCTTCATGACACACAAATAGATAAGAAATCACGTAAAGACATAATAATGGTATTGGCTGTGATGAAAAATAAACACATGATCAATACAGAAATACGTATAACATAAAATAGTCCATTTACAATCGTTCTTGTCTGTATATATCATCTTTTGATTTGTCACCAGTCACCCAATTCCTTTAGATGTTTTTGGTGGGATTTTTTTTTATTTGTTTGTCCTGAAGATGTGTTATTTTCGTCATAATTATTGTTAGTCTCATTGTCATCTTCATTGTTATTAGTATCATTATTATCATTATTTTCTATTGTTTTCATGTTATTTTTATCATCATCGTTATCATTGCTTATTATTGTCTGTGTCTTTAAGAGTTTCCAATCAAATTGAATTAAATCATACATTAACGGCACTCTTAAAGACCTTCTATTAATCCTAGAAATGAGAAACCTAAAATAATTACACCAGATGCAAGAGTGAGGGGGTTGGGGCGTACCGGTATCGTTATTTACAATACAACTCTAAACATACATTAACGGGACCTTTCTTCCGTTTGTCATTCAGACATAGTATTGGCTCTAAAATATTGAGCTGGATTTAACTTGAAAAGGTTAGACAAAGCTTCCAACATAACTCACCCAACAATTATTTTTGATTGAATCCCTTTGATATGATCATGATATAAATGAACTGTATCGACAATGTCATTCATCGTCTTTCAATATAAATTACCTATCTCGCTCAGGTCGAGTTTGCTTTTATGACACTACTTTTTTGGTTCGTAAATAACTGGATCATACATAGGCAAGAGGGAGTTTAAAAGAAATAACTATTTTATATAAGCACACATTTCTCAGTTGAAGAGAGAAGCATATCAGTTGTGAAATAGATTATTTAAAATGCCAAAATTAGAATTAGTCAGAGAACCATTTCAGCAATGACATAATTAATTACCACAAGAAAATATGAACAAATGAGGAATTAAGGTTTATAAGAAATTAATTTCTTTCGGTTAACAGTTGTTACTCGAGCATATTACTGTTGGGACTCGAAGTTACCTGTTCATCTTTAAAGCTGGCTTTCACAAGACTTACAAGTCACTAATGTATTTGTTACATATGTTCAGATTAGTACAAATCAATCAGTGTGGTTTATCCTACCAAGCTGAACTTAGACATGAGACAGGCTCTTCTGAGTCGAATAAACGTTTCAAATAGTGAGAAATCGATTATGTTAAATATTTAGCCTCTATAGTTTGTAGCACGCACAAAACAACTTCGGTGTAAAAATTTCAGGAATATAAAATGGAACTGTCAAGTTAAAAAAACAAAATAAGAACAACAGATTGCCTTGTGACTTAAAATCGAAACTAAATGACACAGAGGGATCTGTATTCAGACGGAGTCAAGGACTGATGAATATAAATAAATGACCTAGAACCATGCAAACCATGAAATTAGTGGTGTGTTATTATCTGGTCTGTCTGTATGTCTGTGTATAAGCTATATGTGATTAATTTGTCACATATAAATAAACAAAAACAAAATAAGTATACGGTCGACTCATTGAATAATAGGGAATTGGAAAATCCCATGGATGGAATTACCTAAGTCCATCCTAACATTAATATTCGGCTTATTCGTACAATGTAAACAAGTTCAGACACAGTTCCTTCGTTGATTAACAAATCTTTGTATTTGCAATACAATGCTTATCAGCTAAATTTTGAATACACTATCTAACATAACATAACATATATAGTTAAAGAAAGACAAAATACGTTTTCTGCGTTCTAATACACCAACATTTACAATTTTTTCTAAGCCGAAACTTGTATCACTTATGCCCTCAACCTGACTCAACGGAATGAACAAAATGCATTAGAAGAGTCCGGGATTGAATTATACCAATTGAGTCCAATGGCTCTCAGCGCGATGCTTCCAAATTTAATTATACATTTCAGACAAATATGGAGTTCCCTGGTGAATGGCTTTCATACAAATTAGTTGATCCAGTAGCGTAAAAGTACCCGAAATCAAAGTAAGTATCATGCATTGAAAACCTCCCAATAAGGAAATGGATTCTTTGGTTCATCTGGTATAGTTTCCCGCGGAAACAAGAATGTTGGTGTTACATAAAAACTGCTCTAAGGGATCAAAATGGTATAACAATAAATGCAAATAAAGGGAGTCAAACACTGTATATACTTTCAAATGTGTACAGGATGGGTAAAATTTACTTCAGATGTCAACGAAGAAAAGTAAAATATACGTGTATCCAATTTACAATAAAATGTCTTTGGATAATCCGAACATCTATGTCACAGAAAATAGTGTAATAAGAACGATATAATGTTGTCTGGACACAAACAATCCAATCAGATATAATAAAATAGCAAACCCGATTATACTAATGAGTTTGTAGCGTAATGTCTGAAAATAGTTAAATAGAATAAAAACCTTTATTTTTATATTTGACAGACGTTTTTATCTGTGTGTTGAAATGTCTCGGAAAAAACATATTTTTTGAATGTATCAGTGGACTTGTTCAGGCGCGTAGCCATAATTTAAAAAAAGGGGTGGGCCAATGGCTGCGACGAGACCGAAAACTTTGAGATACGGTAGAAATTGTGCACATTTTAGACCATTTTGCAATGGGGGGGAGGGAGTCCTGGCTACGTCCCTTGACCTGTTTGTCTTGTCTTTATACCGTCAGTTTCATTAGATAAATGTCTATGTCATCTTTGTTTTATGTTTTTCTCTAAAATACTAACGGTCGTATGGACGATAAATGTGTATCAACACAGTGTTTTAAGTATTCTTTGATATCGGCACCCATGTGTTAGTACCCTACATAAATGAACGAAATGACTAACCATTAATGCTTATAAAAATTGTGCTGACTTTGAAGAATGTTAATAAATATCAAAAAAAAATTGTCATTTAAACACTTAGGACGAAAACACGGGGACAAACATCAATAATATTGCGACATAGATGCCTTCGTCAGGACAAACAAAAACAATTAGAACAACGACGTTTAAAGATGTATGAAGAAAAGAGAGATAAAAAAATAAACACAACAAAATACAAGAACAAACAAGTCAAATGAACTTAGCTTTTAGAACATTCCATTTTTATATGTTACGAGCGTGACGATATTGAAATCTTTACCTATTTGTGTATGAAATATTATAATGATGACTGTACTTAGCAAGTCTTTAAGAGAAGAAACACATTTTTATCGTCCACTTATTAATATAGGCTTTTTTCTGCCACAAGAACCATATTCAAGATCGTTCTCGGTCCGTGTTTTTAATGGTAATCAAAGAATGTAATGATTATTACAAAAACTTCGTCAAACAAAGATTATAAACGAACGAAAAAAACAAACACATATAACAAATACAAGGGCGGAAACAAGTTCATTGAGATCGTAGTCATGTTGGTTTCCTTTTTTATATTACATCATATATAAGTTAAGGTATTGTCCACAAATATTTGTGGATAGGGCTGTGACGTTTTTGTGATTGTGTTTCGGAAATTGGACCATAACACCTCCTGATATAACTTTTACGGAGTGCTCTCTTGTACTTTAGGGAATGATACACCGTGCGTGTTATTTTTGTTATATTTAAAGGTACTTTAATAAATTTAGCGCCGTCTTTGCTTATTTTACTGTTAGCATTTCTTCGAATACGGGTTTCTATAAATGTTTAAGAAATATTTATTATTGTTGATATAATAAATCTATATTACTAAATCCTGATATATTAAAACTAATTAAAGTTAACCAAATTGTGTTACCATAATACAGATTTTTTTTATCTACAACTATTTAAAAAAGTTAAACACGTGAAAGCATTTGTAACAAGGAAAAAATGAACAAGCTATAAAGTATCGCACAAGTCACGAGTGCAAAATTAATTTACAGGTCATAGGTGACGTCAAGGATGTTCTAATTCACCCTTAATTCATTAACAAAAATCTCGAAAGTCATTACAGAGTATAACTGAAGCCCTTGACATGGGCAGTATTCCAAAGCCATTACTTGTCAATTGATCAGGGTCATTTATCTAGACCAACTGAAGTTACCAACCAATTGGGATTCTCAGACAGCGGACGTGTTTCAAGAATCATTCAAGTGTCTTGATATAGTTGAGCTGACATTATATGTAATCATCCATAATTGCCAACGTCACCAAGGAAGTTAAATTAGACTAAGTGGTACGAACAAGAGCTTCATGTTTTTCAGAGATAATAGCTGAAGACTGATTTCCTAAGCTGTACTTAATAGTATTACGGTCACACAATCGTCACTTTGCTTTAAACCTTTAAACACACAATATGAAAAAAATACACGGATGGTTGATGATTGGCATTGTTCAAATTAAACATATTTGACGAGTTTCTTTCTGACAAATGCATTGGCAAGTGCAAGTTTATGTTTCGAATATAAATATTGTAAAAATTTTAACAGCTAATTGATTGGCAACATGAACAATGTTTGGAATGCAGTCTTAGAAACTTTAAAATATTACCTTTGTCCTAAATAGAACACAATTTGTACTAGTCATCTTTTAAGGATATCATGTGGGTGACAGGGGTTTGATTCCAAGTTCCATTAAATTTGTCGACTCTCCTGTTCACCAAGCAGCAAATGGGTAGCCTAAAATGCCGTATGCCTAAAAAAAATCGGGACTCTACTCCCGACTACCACATGCTCATTAATGAGTGTTGTTAACCTTAATTTAAACCTTACTTAGAAATGGCCAAGTACTCATGTAAAAATCACCCAAAGTAAATGAAAATGGTTACGTGGATTCGTCTTGTCAAATGTATACGATGATGTACTCACTTATATCTTTCTCATCGTCAAGCTGGACTTCATAACTCCCGAACTTATCACGTAGCACAACAAATTACATATTGGTAATCGTCTCAGGAAAAACGTTAATTTGCGACAATGGCTTACATTCTTATGTCATTATCTCCCTTGGCCGTTATGCTTTGCCAACTTTGCGTTAAGAGCCAAAATTAAAGAAATCAGTAATTTCTTGCCAAGGTTTGATTAAATCAAA
>JAUUEB010008903.1:0-26506 GCA_032362205.1 Clione limacina
TTTCAACTTAAGTTAAATAATGATACAGCAAGTCGGAAAAATACGCCGGTGCACTAATATAATCTAGAAACATGAGTACTCAGATAGAGTACAAACCGGAAACCGAGTAAAATAATAAAACGTTTCCTTACTGTACCATGTCAGCATTACTTCAAAATAAAATATAACTTTATCAAAATGTGCATTAAAAAACATTGAGAAAGTTAAATTCCTGCTTTGATTGCAATCAATAATACGCTTTAAAACATTTATAAAGGATCGCGTGTTGCGCGGCGCAATAGAATACAGTGCATGTCCGCGCGATAACTTTCGAACCATCGTTATTGAACATTCGGTAGCAAGGCGGAAGAAGAAAGCTGCCAATCGAGTTTACCTCTATTATCCCTTGTTAATTAGTTTTATAACTCTGTCAATTTTTAATGGATATTTCTGGGAGTAAATGGGCGTCTTCATCGGGTTGAATTACAACATCGTACACGATTTGAAGTCAGTCAGTTGTGTCTTTCTTGAGTTATCGTGACCACACACACACAGAGAGACACACACACACACACAAACGCGTATTGTCACAATACCCTCCACGAGTAGTAAATACTCGGTGTCGGGTAATAATAAGAAATGAAAACAATTCAAGCAAATATTATCACATTTTTATTCATTTTGTACACGTCATCTGTAGTCTGTAGTTGGCGACAACAGATTTATCATCTAGGAGTTAGTGTCAAGCATTCGTCGAGATAAAGATCAACATTATAAATTAAGTACAATTTCAATTCGACATAACATAGAATATTTGAATTAATACAAATGAATTCAAAATACAGAGTAAGATCAAAACAATCTAAAAACAATCTAATTCTATAAAATATATCTAGGCTTCCTGTCAGGTCTCTTTCGTTATGCTCAAGAAAAGAGAGTTCTGGAAAAGTTTCCCGTGGCAATAGATTTATTTCAATGGGCATACACTTCGTTTAAGCAAAATTTATAGCGAAGTAACTTGATAATTGGAGTGTTAATGAAAGTTACAGAGGCATGTGTATAATGGATAATGACTGACAATCGTCCTCTATAGCGATGATTTACTTAAAAACTTAGCCTTTTATATTTGCAAACAATGTGCTTTGAGTTGTGTGAATTGCTCCATGATAAAATGTACAATTTTCATTACTTTGGTGAAATGTTATCATAATTTTGTATATCTGGATTGAAAACCCCATTAGCAATTGATTAAGAATCAAAACAATACAAACTGCAAATTCTTCAAAATGACATTAAAACCTCATAAACAAGTTTTAACTGTTCTTTTTTCAAATAACAAAATTTGCTCAGAAAAATGTATATATGCACAGCATGCTTTTTAAAACATTGACAATAATATTAGCATTATAATAAACTTATATTAGATCATGTTTCTAATGACAATATTGATAGTGAAAGTGGTGGTGCTTCAGATGGTGCTATGATCTAATTATAATGAAAATACCTACGAAAATACAAGTTTTTGAAATCTACAATACATGCTCTTAATGGACAATTTTTACACCAAATATATGCTTCAAATCAATTTATAATCGATGCATAAAATCCAGAGTTTGTGGTATAAAAATAATTCTGCATACATGTTTGATTTTAAATTTAGTTTTCTGAAAAGTGGGCATGTATCTTCACCCTCTTTAAAAAATTACGTACATTTTATTTTTCAACATTTAGTTAAGCTAGTCAACAATGTGAAATTTCTGCAGGGTTTATATAACTTCATGATAAAAAAACATACATCACTAACATTGAATTAAATCTAAATGAAATAAAAGGAAAATATACTTATTATTTTTTATTTAAAGTTGCATAAGACCATCTCATATTCTTCTTGCTTACTAATTTTGAAATATTAATAAAATGATTGGTGACAATGCTAGTTTACATAAATGTATTTAAAATAAGTTTTATATATTCACTAACTTTTCCAAAAAAATAAATAACAATTATGAAAATGATAATGATAATGAAAAATAAAAATTGAAAAAACATTCGCTTATATCAGATCAATAATGTTATTATAATCAATATGAATCACGTTAATCGATATAAATATTTCAACATTATTCAATACAATACAAAGACATGGTGAAATTATATTGCTAAGGCAGTCTGTCCCAAAGTCAATGTCACGAGTTCAGGGGTCACGAGTTCAGGGGTCTGTTATATCGACGTTATTATTTATGTGCACGCTTATGAGATTGATGACTTCATTATGTTTTCCTTCAAGATGTATTGATGCAGTTAACAAATGAAAAAATCGGTTATGCATGTAAAAGATAATGTTAATGAATATGTTCTTCATATAAATTTCATATATTTATTTCCGAATCACTTCTAAGAATAATACTTCTCATTAGTAACGAGATTCCATTACGTTTATCTGCAGAGCCCCTAGATGGTGAGGGTCCTGAGATGAAGAGTTCGTCTGAGAGACCTATTTCCCCCATTTTTTCTACTGCAACATTTTTATATCAAATAAGGAACCATTGACTAACTTGGAAAGTTATCTAAATAGTTTGTCTTTAAAACTTTGATAATTACAAGATAAATAGGTAAATGTTTCAAACTGGGAAACTAACAAGTTATTATAAATATTCTCATTAATAAATATTGTAGAAGAAACAACTTTTGTATTAATCCTAAAACTGTAACATTGACTGTGGAACAGTTCTGCACATCATCACTAAATGATAAAATAATCAGCGTAACAAAAACAACGGCAACAATCTTTGGTATCTTGTCTCATCTCTCTAACATCTATACAAGTTAAACAGTCAAGTAAACATGTACAAAACTAAGTCGATAAAAGCACAACACAGTGAAATAGTAGTACAAAGTTTTATCAAATAAACAGGAAGTGATGTAATACACAGTTATATCACTTTAAACAGGAAGTGACGTAATACACAGTTCGCTCACTGTAATCAGGAAGTGACGTAATACACAGTTCGCTTACTGTTAAAAGGAAGTGATGTAATACACAGTTCTATCACTTTAAACAGGAAGCGATGTTATACACAGGAAGTGATGTAATACATAGTTCAATCATTGTAAACAAGAAGTGCTTTAATACACAGTTCGATCACTGTCTCTGATGAATGATGCCACTCTGCGATCACTGTAAACAGGAAGTGATGTAGAACACAGTTTGAACAGTAGACACAGCCAGACTGGGATAAATGACGTCATTATATAACAGAAAGTTCAAATTTTGATCAATGAAAACAATTAACGTACAAAATATTTAAACAATTATTTACAATTACAGTGTTATAATACCTTTGTAGAAACACAGCGACCGTAACTATCTGTACACCAATAGTGAACAATTACAGCGACCGTAACTATCTGTACACCAATAGTGAACAAGTACTTTTATCGGTGTTTTCTTTTCTATCCGACTTAAAGAACGATTTTTATAGTTCAAAGAGGGTTATTTCCTTTACAACAAGTGGGTTCTTAAATAGTTCACATCACCATTGTTACTTAGATTCAACATAGAAGTGATAGTAAATCAACAAGTATAGTTTGAGCGGTGGTCACTGATGTATCCAAACAAACTCTCAAAACACAGATGTGAACACAGATATGACTCACTCGAGATAGACTTATAGGACCTCACTTGCGATAGACCTGTAGGACCTCACTTGCGATAGACATGTAGGACCTCACTTGCTTTATTTAAGGGGAAATAAGTCAACATGTGTGAGCATCATCATCTCTTATTAAACAATGATGTTCCCCAAAATATAGCTGATATTATAAAGTTGTGATTGCCATCTGCCCACTAGAGACCCATCTTCAAGAAAATACTCTTTACAATGTTGCACAAAACATAATAAATAAGTCTTTACAACGAGTGAAGCTCACAACATAAAATGATATGAAGTTTTACAATGAATTCAGTTGGTAGAAAAATAACATTTCAAATACTTACAATCGAAAACTGTGTTATTGTCTCTTTAAAGTCGTAAACAATGTGTTTTTCGATTATCACATATTGGGAGTTTGGTACAATACATCGCAATAGTCGTTATTGATACGCAATAGTCGTTATTGATACGCAATAGTCGTTATTGATACATAATAGACGTTATTGATACGCAATAGTCGTTATTGATACGCAATAGTCGTTATTGATTCGTAATTCTCGTTTCGCAATAGTCGTAATTATTTCGCAGTAGTCATAATTATTTCTTAATAGTCGTAATTGTTTCGCAATACCGGTAATTGTTTCTCAAAAATCGTATTTGTTTATGTGTTTACTTTTCGCTTTTCTGGCATTTTCCCCCTTAAAGCACTTTATACAATCCAACTGATGAAACTAATAATATATATATATATGCCAAAACGAATAATTTTCGACTGAGTTGTTATACCAAATGTGAAAGTATTTATTCTGACAATAGAAAAAATTGGAATTGAAGATACACATGATACACACACTTTGTTATCCATTTGTATTGTTGTCCTTTGTTTGATTGAAGACCCAACGAATAAACAAACACAAATTAAGTAAGAGTAACCAAACTTGATTGAGTTGTTGGCAAGAACACCTCATATTTCTGAGTTATACGAAAAACTTTTTTCTAGTGTTATATAACGAGGTATGACTAAGAAGCTCCTCATCAGAGTCTAATTTTAGTCGCGGTTAACAAAAGAAGTATTATTTTTATCCCCGAAACTGTTACAAAGTTGATTTTTTCTTTAGTCTTTTCTTTAAAATCTTTATAAAAAAACGAGAACCACATGACTGTCTAGTGTCTAGCCTACTTGCTCATACGTCATCCTGCTTAAAGTCACATCTAAACTGATTCTAAATTGGGAATATATGTCAAAACAAACAAATGAGTTTGGCTGTCTTAAGCTAATTTATTTGATGAAAGTGAGTTCTGACAAAAATAAAATAGCAAATTTCATGCCTCGGTAGAATATATTTATTTTATTATCTCCCCTGCGCATTATACTCGAATGTGTAAATGTGAAAACAAAACTGATATTTTATGGCAACAATTCTCACATAGAACAATGCGACGGTGCACTCGGAGCACTCACATTGCTCAGTTGTATGTGGTTACGACATTATCCGACTGTCTATGGCTAGACGCCCATCAAACGATACGATTGGGCAAGGTTTAACGGTCCTGGTTTGTAATATTATGTCTGTTTAACTCTTAGACCCAACTTAGCTAACTCGTAAGTGTATTAATTTAAGACGCTTTTTTAATTTTTCATGTTTTTAAGGTTTCTTATCGCAATTTAGTCTTTGTCAAAGGGTTTAAAATTATGAACAAAAGAAATTTAGACGGTATGATTATATGCCTATATTGCATGGTTTAAAGACAAGAATACCCAAACCATTGTCTTATTGCAGTATGCAATGATTTAATTTAAAAATCTTTTTCTAAATACAAGATTTATTTATTTTTTTGTCTGGAAATTTAAGGATGTAGACATGGGTTAGTTCTAAAAGCTAAACATAATTTACATAACAGGAAAGACCAACCGACTACGTAATCGTATTGGTGAATTTCGATATTCTTCCAATGTGTATGATTTATCGACTGGTACAGCAAAGGGAAGCGGAGCACATTTCCTCAAATTTCAATGTTTTGTCAATTTCGAGATTGTAAAGCAAAAAGCCTTGTGCATACCCCATTCTGACTTGTTCGAGGGAAGCCTCCGGGCTTATAGGCTAAATCTCATTTTGATTGCTAGAGTTTGCTCCAGTTTTATATTTTTAGGGGGTGGCATAGCCTTACAGATTAAACCCAGTTTTTAGCCCTCCAGGCAAGATACCAAGCCTTTTAGAGTAAACCCAGTTTTGATGCATCCAGGCAAAGCACCAAGCATCACATAGCAAAACAAGTTTTGATGCCTCCAGGCAAAGCACCAAGCCTCACATAGCAAAACAAGTTTTGATGCCTCCACCCAAACCACCTAGCCTAATTTTGGCATCCCCTTTACAAATGTCACGACGGCTGACATTGTTGGTTCGGTATGATTGTCGACATAGGATCACATGGTCAGACGACGTATAATTAGTCAGGCAAGATATGATACAGTCATTAATTATCTAATTGAATGATATGTACATATCTGCTGTACAACACAATTATATGTACATAAATTCTTCATAACATGTTATAGTTATGATAAGAACGAGGTAGATTCCAACAAGTATTGGGCACATGGACACCAAGTATTGGGTACAAGGACAACAAATATTGGACACAGAGACACGAAGTATTTGGGCACAAGGACACAGAGTATTGGGCACGATGTATGATGAAACACCGGAGCCTGTTCAGTGTTTGCCTTTATATGTCAATAACTTATTGTCACACACAGTGTAATAAACTCAACATGTAACCATGGATGTGTGACCGGTGTGTTGTTTCTATTAACTGCAACTCCACATTCGATACCTTTAGTTATTCTCTTGGCTGACGAAGATTCTAGAAGGCTGAAACACGCATAGGTTTATGACACCTAAGCAGCACTAAAGAAGAAGGTTTCTCTTCAAGTTCGTCATTGCGAGTTCAAGTTTCTTAGGCTGTTGTTTGGATAGTCATTTGTGCAGGCCTCAACTTTTGTGATATATATGAAACGTTTCAATTGTCATTTGCAACCACATTCTTCGACCTGCATGTCCTGGTATGTTTTCAGCACAGTACGACCCTTCTCGTCCATGTAGAGCATAGGAATTCTATTCATCTTTATAGGAACGCAGCACACCATGGGCACAGCACTTGGGTTGACTTTGTATACCCTAGCTTGAAGCATTGCATGGTTTGAAGCTTTTGAGAAAGACGGCAATGGTGCCATGCAGTCTCCATGACAGTAATAGGCATTGTAACCGGGAGGGGCGACAATCCAATCATCCCAACCAACGTCACTAAAGTCAACATAAAGACCGTGGCGTTTGCATATATTCTTATTACCTTTTTTCTTCCTTCGCCTCTTTTTCTTCCTCCTTTTCTTATTCTTATTTTTCCTACGTTTTTTGTTTCTGTCTTTTTTATTTCTTTTCTTTTTAGGTTTGTCTTCTCCTTCAGCACGTCTCTTTCGGCGCAAATTTGCCCTCTCCGATGAAGAACGCGCTGTGGAGGAATCTTGAGAAGTTTTTGAATATGAGTCTGGCGATGAGCCATCGTCTGTATATACGACCAACATGGGTCTTTGTAACGCCCAGTTTTTCTCTGAAAGAAGCGGAGAGCGGCGAACACGGATGTGCTTCTGTGTTGACAGTATAGGTCTCTGAGACATAAGTCTAACCTCCAAGCCATGATTATCACTTTGTCCGCGCTTCCACTTTAATACTGCAGGATGGACGTCAAATGTATGCCAAGAAGAATTGTCCAATTTCACTACACGAGTGTCTAAAAGTCTTGATATTGCCTCGCTGTTGCCAGATGGCGGCCTCATAATCTGGTGCACCTCAAGCCGATG
The DNA here is from genome assembly GCA_032362205.1 of Clione limacina. Classification (NCBI taxonomy): domain Eukaryota; kingdom Metazoa; phylum Mollusca; class Gastropoda; order Pteropoda; family Clionidae; genus Clione; species Clione limacina. The sequence goes on from JAUUEB010008903.1 coordinate 7,492, forward strand.
CGAGAATATTTGTTGACCTGAAGAATGTCTTTGCTGTGTTCTAGAAACAGCTGAGTCTGAGGGTGAGGGAGAATGTTTACTCTTTTTGATGACAACTTCAGGGTTGTCTGAGGTAAGATCGCTGTCAACATCTAGGATATCTGTGTAGATGCGCAGCTCAGCACCGGTGATGGTTTCACCTTCAGCTATGGAAGCCACATCGAAATGAACTCTTGAACATAAAGGGGGCTGACATGTGCTGTGTGACGAATCTGAAATAGACAAAGAAAAAAGCTTAACAAATTGTTGAAACATTCGAAGACATTGCAGTAAGTTCAGTAAATTTATGAAATTTCATTAAATGATCAAGCAAAACAGATTATTATAGTCACTTTATCTGAAATCAAGAAAAAGAAGCTCAATGACAAATCATATAGATGTAAAAATAACGATAGCCATAAATACAGAAAAAATATTGCAAAACATTTATAAGAAGGCAAGTTAAAGACAGAGAGACGCATATTAATTTGCAGGTTATGATAAGTATCAAAAATATTGGAACTGAGGCCAAACTTTTTTTTTGATATATAGCATAATGTCTTCTTCTTGTCAAATCCCATGGTAAACATGCTCATAATGGACGAATTTACCAGAATGGTCGTACGATAGTACTTTATAGTACGAGTGTTAGCGAAATGTATGTAAGTGTGTCAATAAATTATGTAAACAAACTGGTTTACTTTATTATCTGTCTTTTTTCTGATAGTCTACAACAGTTCTTGTAAATATAAAACCTGACAGTTGTCTATGTAAGGTGTGTGTCATAGTCTATGCGCGTGAGATAAACCCGCTGTAGGATTTTATCAGATGCAACGTGGCCATCCGCAAGTGGATTATATATTTGGTTACTGAATTTTTGTGGTCACCAAAAACCTCATGATACATGTTATTATCATCTGAATGTTTTCTTTATTTTTTACTACACTTTTACCTCGTCCTTTCTTTGTTCACCTATTGGTCACACCCGTCTTATCTCGTCGCCGTTTTGACGCCATTTTCCTTGGGAACAAATTTTGCGGTTAACCACAGCACGCGAGGTATGAAGGTCTTTGACGCCAGTTGGTATGTACAAAGACTAATTTACGATGTTCTATATTTGTCAACTATACATTGGCCATTGGCGGAAGATATATCAATTTTCCTTCATGTTTATACACAATTTAATGATCGATTATCGTTACACAAACATGACACCTAAGATGAGACGGTTCTTGCAAATCTAGGTTTATTTTTCAAAACAAATCTGCCTTTGGTATTCCAGTCAAGTCCAGTTACAAAATTATCAACTCGACAGATTGACTCATCTTAAATTTAAGGAACCTTTGCCGTATATTTCCTCATAGTGTTTACAGGGCGTTAAGTTGTTTATATTAGTATGTTGTCCAAAAATATATCGTTTATTTGGCTATGTCGTCCAAAGACAAAACTGCTCAATTCTACTCCGACCACTTTCAGGAAAATAAATGTTTTGTATACCATAAAAATCAAAGAAGCATTTTTCAAATATGACTTTCAATATAGTTTAAAGGTTATCATATTCTTAGGAAATTATTTGATACCAGCCAGGGCACAGGAAATGCGATGTGTGTATCTCATAGAGACTCATAATCCTCACAATTAGCGACCCCCACTTCCTTAACAGTAGATCGTAACTTATGACCAAATGCAGGCATAGAGCCAAATAGAAGCAATATAAGCAGTAGCTAGACAATAAACAAACACGAAACCATGACGACAATGACAGCGACAAACGAGAAAAGACGGGAAGTAAACATAGAGGAAAGGCGAGAATACCAAGTTAGCTATATCCTTCTCCCATAGAAATGCAAAACAAGAGGGTGTAAAACAATTGTTGTCATACACATATTTATATATATACGTATATAATGGTAGGGGACTACGTCCATATAAATATTATTTATATAGACGAAGTCCCCTACCATTATATACGTATATTTGGTTCAGATACTGTCATTTATGTTTTCCTATGTTAAGAAATATCATTTAACGTAAGGACGTCGTGCTTTGCACTTTGTACTATGTACTGGAGCTCATGAAAATTATTGTATCTTGTATCTTGTGAGTAGGTGCGTAGCCAGGGGGACATGGGAGAATGTCCTTCCCCCAAATTTGAGTCAAAAATGCTCTAAATTCGCACAATTTTTAACTCATTTTCAAATTTACTGCCGCATCGCTGCCATTGATTTAACACAATCAAAATGTGTACCCACCCTCTTTCAAATAAAACCCTGGCTACGCACCTGCTCGTGAGGTAAGTCGGTGCTCCTTCTAATCTATTTTAAATCAATCGAGACTCGTATACATGTTGCAGACTAAACTAAACAGTTTTCTGTTCGGTATTTGTTGGTTTTCCATAATGTACATTCTTATATGGAGTCAAGTTACGGCGTTTCACTTTGGACGGTGGAGCTCACTTCTGTGATGGGGTCCATGGCACAAGATAAGTGAGTCATAGTATATACCAAACCACGTGATAACAAAGATGTCCTAGTGCGTAGGTATCATCTACCACTAGTACATTGTCAAGACAAGTGTGTCGCCGTGTGGCCCCCCTATGGTGTGATAAGTGGTTTGGAACTCGATCCTTACATGACGCCTGCAACTGACGGATCAACTGATAATGCATCTAGGCTATAAGGTACGGAAATATTCGTAGGATGACGTGCCGATGTTGTATTAAGGCGTGTATTCATTCAATTTGATTTATTTCAACTGTCACTCTAGCAGGTGTAATATAAGAGTACCTTCTGAAGTCGGTAAGCAGATGTTTGTACTGGAGTGTTATCTATTGATGAGAAAAGCGCGATAAAAAGTTTAAAAAAAAGTAAAATAACACAAAGCCGTGTTTTTTATTATTATTCATAAAATCGTGTAAAAATTTGTAAAATAATTATCATTCTTTTATGAGTTAAACGGTTCTAGCATTTAATCCAAATTGTTTAAACCAATGCGAAAGTCGGTTAAGCTTTTTGTATTTGTTCTCTTGAAATAATCTGTATTCTAAAGTTAGCATACTTTTCTCATTTGTATCATATATCGCTTCTTTCATTTTTTCGCGTTTCAACATTTTCAATTCTAACCTAACTTCTCCTTTCACCCCCCACACACAGACACAGATAGTCAGGTACAAATATTCTCCACAAACTACTCAGGTGTGCAGTGAAAACGACGCTATCCTGTGGTGTTGATCTGTTAGAGCTCCACAGGGGTTCAAACCTAAACATACACAACTCGCCTCACAACACGGGACAAGGGAGATAATCAAGATAATTACTCGCTCTATTTTGTCTAGTTCTGTTCGACATAAGGTAACTGCTGGGACATTATCGTCATGCGCAGTAGTTTAGTTCCACCCCAGCCACCCTGCTATTTTGAATATGGAGAAATTGTAGTTGTCGTTTGGTCATTATGAACTGATCCTTTCATGTCGAAACAAGCCACGTTTGTTTGTTTGTTTGTTTGTTTGTTTGCTTGTTTGTTTGTTTGTTTGTTTGTTCCTCATTACAATAAGCTCGGACGAATTAAACTTTGATTAGTCGACTGATTTTTATCATCGACTCCTTTTTAGACACTCTAATTTCCTTATAATACCAAATTGTGGTGATATTCCGTTTTCTAAACTTTATGCACTCATGTTATTTTCTGATCAGTCCATCAACATATTTTCTCTAACCGCAAGTTTCTCTTGTCGAAAGCAAACAATACGTACATTTCAAGGTGATGAAATACACGGTTAGTGATTTTCAAGGCAAATAATAAGAATATAGTAATAGAAATACTCAAATTTAAGGTATTTTTTCGGCTGGGGGGGGGGGTAAGCCTCCGGGGTGAAAGATGGTAACTCAGCAGTAGTCTTATGAAATGTATTCAGAAATGTGTGCTTAGACTTGTTAGCCGCGTGTCAGTATTTTATATAATGAAGATGTTAGAATGTATACCAAATAATCAGTGATGTCCCTGGTCGTTACATCACATATGACACAGATTTGTTTCTGGTAATTAGCCGGTAAAGGCATGAAGGGTCAAATTGTCAAAAATGTCATTTCGGGTGTACGCCTTTTTCAAAGTCCTTTCTTGGCCATAATTAGAAATAAACTTGATGTCTGAGACACTCTCGTTTACCTCTATATCCTTTTATGAAATTATTGTCCAAAGGATGAATCTATTGTTAAAAATAATGTTTTTTGACATATTAACTGTTACTGATGCCTTTTTTATTCTCAAACTTAAAGTGCCGTTTTCTGAAAACAAAGTTTTAAGACATAACACACTGAAACCAAAATAACGTCATTGTCTTTCAAGTTGTTCCTTTTAAAAATTAAAAGGATAAGAAATAAGTTCAAAGTTAATTTTTATGATGTGCGACGTATCTGATGTTGTGACCAATGGTCAAGCCTTCCCGGGGAAAATTGGTAAGTTAGCAGCAGTCTTGCCAAGAGTATTCAGAAATATGCGCTTAGACTTGTAAGACCGGTGTTAGTATTTTCATAACTAGAATTTCGTTTGTGCGCATCACCAAAAATAGTATGAAATTATCCAACCAATTTACGGCTAATTTACCAACCAACGTCAAGTGGGATTGTATATATATATACTAGTAGATGCCCCGTTCTGCGAACGTGTAAGACAGATTTGCCAATTAGGACAGGGGGTGAGAGTATTATTTAATATTTCTTTTACATAAACCAATTAACACAAAAACGCCGGAACGTAAAACGCAACAAGTACGACTAAACGCAGGACGGGAAAACGCAACTACGACGGCTAAACGCAGGACGGGAGAACGCAACTACGACGGCTAAACGCAGGACGGGAAAACGCAACAACGACGGATAAACGCAGGACGGGAAAACGCAACAACGACGGCTCAATTTTTAATCTTCAATAACGCAAAAAATTAGGCTTTAAATCAAAAAATAAAGATCGCTGCACGATTCGCAACACATGAAACTATAAGAAAAGTATCACGTGTGGATCTAAAACTTCCTAGAAAAAAACGTGAATAGACCCCTCCACCCCACCCCCGTTTTTAACTTTCCTACCTCCATTATAATAAGATATATATAGAGAGAGAGATGAAGACGTTAGAATCCATACACATTTATCCTATAGTTAAGTACGATATTTTCCTTCTCTTAAAAATATGAACAAATAAATCATTTAAAACAAGGAAAAACATTCTCTTTAAGGTTCTTCTTACCCTCTCAGTTTCTTAAAGCAAATTAACACAAACAAACACAAAAATACTCATTTTAACATGATGAAAGCATACTATTACGTTCATGATTTTGCCAACTTTTTCAAGTGTATGTGAACGTATTTTGACAGATTTTGTTTGTTTTGATAAATAATTAGGAAATACAATATTAAGAGGTTCCACTGCCACTTGGACGAGAGTGCACTTTTCAATATTTTGACACGTAATGAATTGATTGAAACATTTACAATGTAAAAACGCCCAAAACAACAACCATGCGTCACTACTGATGAATAATTCAGCATGTTACTTTAACTAGCTCTAAAAAATTGCAAATTTCGCAACGTCTTTAATGTCTCAACAACATGGGGGAATAAAGATAATATGTTAAATGTCGGCATTATTGGTCAGTTCATAAAGGCGCGTAGCCAGGGGGACATGAGGGAAAGTCCTCCACCCATTTGAGATCCAAAAGGCTCTAAATTTGCACCATTTTTAAGTTATCTCAAAAAAATCGGCCATTGCTTTGATAACATGCTCTAAAATGCTTTAAATTTGCATTATTTTAAACCAATTTATAAAATTTCGTGATAATATCGAAGGTTGTTCCTTCACCCCTTTCAAAATCCTGGCTACGCGCCTGAGTTCATATTTAATCCCTTACATTTGATGTGACATAATCATGTATAACATTGAATTTAATATACGATGGGGATTACATCTTGTCTAAAAACCCTCCCTTCTAGCTAGCACTGTAGCTGTATAATTAATAGAGTGTTCTAAAGTAGGATAGCGGCCTCCTCCGTTTAGACGAAAGAAAGTCCAAATGTTCTAAAGCAAGACAAAGTTGATTTCGTCTGAATTGGCAGCAGACGAACTTAACAAACACAAACAACATTCTGTTCGTGACATGCCCTAGCGAAGAAGTTGTACTAAAACACAGCTGCTTAGAGGTGTCAATCAAAATACATTAGGGTGTACAAATATAAGATGACTTGTTATTGGCAATAAGCTAAAACAATACCTCTAGCGTAAGCTAAAACAATACCTCTTTAAGCATTATGATACGTTTTTATTTTTCTACATTTATCTTACAACCGTGCCGAGAAATGACGTAAGCTTTTGGTGTAAACACTTTGTACCTTCTGCAAATGATGAGTGCTCGCACGTGGCGACGGGGAGTTATTTATAGTAACAGAAAGATGGATTGATACGATGTATTGCGTTGTTTAAAGACATGAAGATAATTAGAAAGATAACAAGAACAAGCTGAGAGAAAATAGAACAGACAGAAGGGAATATAAATACGTTAATAGGATAGACATGATAGGGAATAATAAATTGAGAGTATAGACGGATGGGAAATTACATGACGTTAATAGGATAGACAGAAGGGGAAATATACATTTATAAGATAGACAGGAGGGGAAATATACATTTATAAGATAGACAGAAGGGGAAATATACATTTATAAGATAGACAGAAGGGGAAATATACATTTATAAGATAGACAGGAGGGGAAAGGTCAAAAAATTGAATCACGTTTCATGCCAAATATGAGAATGTGTACATTTTCAATTGAATATTACGTGACAATTATTTGTGATTTTTTATCAATTTTACAGAGATATACATCACAGGAGCCTTGTAAGATGTAATTACGCACTGAATATCATATTTCATCTGCCGATCAGTCTTAGTAACATTCCTACCTGCCAGGTTCAAGTAGCATTATAATACTCAACCCCCATGGGGCTGTAAATCGTAAAGCAAGGTAGAATCGTAACAATTTTACCTGCACTGTTCAAATAGTTATGAAATTTCTTAAAATATTGAGTGCATCTCCAAGCACTTGAATAAAAACAAATGTATATTTATCATAAGTAAAATAGGCCTACAATGACAAAGATCGAACTTGAAGAGGGGCAGATTTGTGTCTTGAAGAATAAAGTATTGAAGATTTGGCAAAGATCGATATACATGATAGTTATTATTTTATGTTTACCCACTTTGTGTTAAAATTTTGATTTTTTTTTTACTAATAAAGATACTTCATCTATTATGCACTCAGAAATACAGTGATATAATATTTGCTCTCCCTTATGATATGATAACCCCTCACAAATCACTTGCCACTTTGCCAATATTAATGAAAACTTGAAGCTCTCCAAGTGTCGAGTTGTTCTCTACGTGGAAGCCAAGTTATTAACAAAAATTGTAACCCTGTATTAATTACACGTCTTGACAACATGAAATCGAGTTGGAATAATATTTGTTAGTGTCATACTAGAAACACATGGAAGATAAATAATCTAGATTTGTAAATGTCTTACTTTCGTCGGTTTGAACGTAATATTTTATTCCTCTTTCTGATTTTCTTTCTCTCTTTCTGTCTGTCTTTTTTTCTTTCTTTCTTTCTTAATTTCTTTCTTCTTTTCATAAATTAAAACAACAACAAACTTTAGCCTTAATTTCACTCTTTAAGTTATAGATATTGTTGTTCCTTCTTTGTTCTACTGCGTCTGAAACTTTTTACATATTTCATTGTTCTTGCAGATTTGTTTTGTTTCCTTTTTTGTCTATTTCGAAATTTTGTGATCCTGTTGATAACATTGATGTGGTGTTCAATATGTCATAAATAAGTAATAAAAATTGACCCTTGACCCGTTTTAATTTTTCTATTTTCGTGCTTTTGTTTGGGCGAACCAAGAACTCATAAATACTCGGATCAGTTGCAAATACTGATCTTGTACAGACGAAGCAATCATTCTGTGTTCATCGAGTTTAGGTACATTAACAAGAACATTTTGAAAACTTAGAATCACATATGCTTGACAAAGAAATGCCTTAGACCCTGCATTGATTATTAACTTAGTTTTTAATGGAAAAGCAGTTGAAAAAGAGGAAGAGTGATATCGACTTTTTAATGACGAGCATTGGGAAACTATGAAAAAAAAGTAAAATGGAATTCAGAAGGATTATCAGAAATAAGTATAAGAAGGTGGGCAGTGCATTGTTTTAAAGGAAGTGTAGTATAGAATTTCAAAGGAGGTGCGGAAAGGGGCTAGGAGGAAGAATATGTATAAGGGATTTTCGTAGAAAAGATAAGAGAATTTAGAAGGCGGAGTTGATGGGAATTTAACAGGAATGGGAATGTATGGCGAAGATAAAGGGAATATTTAAACAGCACTTCTGATTAAATGTGTTTGTTGCCAAACATTGGCTGAAATTTTAAGCCCATTTTATACATCTAATTCAGTGAAAGAGTACTTATACCGGTCCTATAAAGTCTACGCAGAAATCTATCAATGCTATTAGCAATGTTGTCTGGTTTTTTAATTTACTAATTCTTCTTTAGCTTGGTGCGAGTCATCGTACATGTTTTCAACATCACTCAAAGAGTCTAAACATAACCCGTGGAACGCCATTTTTATTAACACATGAAAAAAGTTTTCTTAGATAAAACTCAAATACGGTTCAATCAAGCTAGCAAATTTATAAATTTTAAGCTAACCAACCTAACCGTTTTGCTTATTTTGTTTCCCCAATGTTCTTGTCAATGTATCATTAGTTCATGAGGTGAGGTTTCCAGCTCAAGCTAGGCGAGACAGGAGAAGTAATTAGACAAAAGGTAAGACAAAAACGTCAAGCAAGAATCACACAGGGTGGGAAAACGATACAGCCAGAGGGAAAATGCAAAAATAAGACGAAGAGCAAAAAAGAAACGAATATATATTATATGGTATGGAAAACACAGGCGGAGAATATTTAAGAACAAAAGTGCGATGAGTGCAATAGTTAAGCGGCTGTCTATAATTCCTTTTACATTTCAGCTTGGTTATTTTCGTTTCTATATTTCAAACGACAGTGCCAGAAATACAAGAATTACTTGAAGAAGAAAGAGATGAGGGAAAAAATGTGCGCGTGTCTGATGCATTAAGGAATAAGACTAGCTGCTATATTGATGAACATTATCTCACCACGCTCTTGTAATGTGTGGATATTGTTAGTTTCTTATCTGTAGAGAGCTCTAGTCTTTTTGTCTTCTGCTAAGCATCAAAGTAATTGTGTTGTTGAGTGATACTTTAATAAGAAATTGCCTTGTTTATTGAATTATCTTTGGATGTGGAGCAAAGAAGGAGATTTTAACACAAATCATGTGTTACGCAAAGTCGTGGTATAGCAATTGTGTTACACAGAGCAGTGGTATAGCAATCTAGATTTTTACGTCTTTTTTAACAGTTGTAAGGATAAATAAGGGACTTAATTAAAAAGGTTCAAAATATTTGTGTACACAGGTGTACATAATAAATTATGTATGTGTGGGTTTGTAGGTCTCCATAAACAGATGTTGGTTATATCGGAGACGATGCTAATTTGACAATTTCACGCTTGTTATTTAAACAACGTAAGGCTAGTCACAACTTGCCCATCCTACTCAGTCACAGTATACTGACACCGGGCCGACCAGTCTCTGCACGGATCACCTGCCAGGCACATACTATGGTCTCTGATAAGGTATTAGTTTTTAACGTCTTGTGTATAACACTGTCCAATCTTACTCTCCCGAATATATGTTATCTTTATAATTGTGTAACCTAACTCACACTTTTAAGGTATTCTACGAGACTAATTTAATAAAGTCACGCTCGTAAAATGATGGCCTTTGTCATTTCATCAATGATAAAAGATTTTGAACTGAAAACATTATCCAGATCATCAGAACAAATTAATGGACTGTGATCATCTTAGGAATTGTGATTCTTAGATTAAATTAAATTAGCAAGTAAAATATCACAAAAGTGACTAAAATTTGATCAAGATAAAATGCAATACATTTCAACAGGGTAGACTGATACGGAAATATAATAATTCCTTGTTAATGTATAACAGATAAGATTTAAGAAAAAATCAAATTAAATACGAAAATACACAACTACTGATAAAGTAAGACACCCTTGTGTGATTATTATAGTGAAAACAATATGAAAACAACAGAACAAAATAAATGTATGTGATAATATAACAAAAACAACATCATACACGAACAGTAACCATAGCAACAACTTGAGCTAGAGAAATGACTTAAAAATATACTTAAAAAGTGCTAAACTTCACAAACCTGTATGAAGAAAACTCCTCACTGTATTCGCTGCAATCATCCCAGTCCCCTTCAGTTTGAGGTAAGTGTTGGGACTCTTGTTGTTCTCTAGAGTTTTATACAAATCCAACATATAATCCGGCACTGGGAATTTATCGAAATCTATCCTCGGTCTCTTCTGGAGTCCGGCATGTTTCAAAAATAACTTTTCTACACTGTTTAGAAGTCTTTTTTCTTTATCAGTAGCTCCTAATTTGAACTTTTCCCTTTTTGTAATTTTAATATCAAAGGTTTGAGGAGTCACAGCATCTGTGCGCAAATTGCTGGAAATTTCAGAAGAAATTTCCATTTTATTAGTATCTTTGTTTTGTTTTGTTGGGCGTGAAAAGTCTTGTTGCTTCTTTTGGCTGTTTGGTAATGTGCCAGGTAGACTGTGGCTTAGGTTGTCAGGACCTCTTGGCTGTGTCTGCTGACCTTGAGATGTGTCTGCAGTCTGGGACGTTGAAGACTTTCTGGAAGCTGAAAAAGTCAATGGCGAAGATGCTGATGATGATTTGCCTATTAGTAACGACGATATTGGCGTGGACGGAGGTGAATATGTTGGCGACGATGACGATGATGACGAGGTGAAAAGAGGTGTGTTGACTTTTGCAAAGGCAAGCCTCAGAACCAGCAGTACTATCAACAAGCTCACATGACAGCGGTAAGACACCCCAATCATGCTGGAGTGGGCACCTGAGGAGTCAGAGATAGAGAACTCATTAAACAATGAACATAAAATGGCATTGAATATAATGTGAAATCCTTGATTAATTGTCCTTAATTAATAATTTGACAATTTTCCGTTTTCGTTGGGCGTACTACGTAGTAATAATGTGTGACGTAGTCAGTGAAAGTCGGAATGCACATGCCTAGAAACAGTCATTGTAGCTTCGATGGTAGAAAGCAAACATGCAGAAACTTTTAGAAACTGTGTGTCGTTTCTTTTATCGTGGTTCATTCAACGGATAATTTTATGTGTGGATTATCCTTAATTGCAGGTAACTTGTTGATGTTCATAGTTCACTCATAGGTGTAGGTTTCATAAGACCTTTGCTTTCCCCCGAGTTATTTATGGGTTTTAATGTAATGTGTACATAAGACTTCTCCTTTAAAACATGGGATGTTACGGACTTTGCAAGTTAGCTATCCAAACGTCCAGACATAGGTAATCGAAATGGGCCAATCGATAATGCTATTCAGAGGTTCAATTAGAGTTATAAGTAAACAGGGATATATCTGTCCATGGTGATAATCGGCCAACTGAAATAAGACGTGAATTGATTGCATTGGCCAATAAGTTATCATTTTCCGTGACCCAATTGAATTAAAAGGCGTACTTTGAAAATTAGTTGAATGGCCAAAACATACATTAAAAAAATCGAACATGGATTTGTTTTTCCCAAAGTCAGGAAATCATTAATTCAAAGGCTTAACATACCTCTTTTTCTTCGTAGCATAAACATTTGAACGTATGTAATCATTTTCAAATTCCTTTCATGCGGAAGTGTATAGCATTAATGGAAGGTCAGAAAATAAGAAATGACCAGTCATATTTATTGAATCAATTTGAATTTAAATAATTTTGATTTACCTATACTGTTCATTGATCAGTTGTCACTTTTATATATTTAAAACAGATATATCTAGGAAACCCGGAACATTATAAAGAATCAATTAAGAACAGTCTGATAATTAATCAGCCATGCATTTTGGCATTTCTATACGCATTTTTTTTATATAAAATAAAAAAGAATTGTTGAGAAAACCTAAATGGAAAATAAATATTTATTGTAGAGAAAATTGATCATCTTCCAACAATAACAAAATATGTTTAGTCTTCCAAAGGGGTATATAAAGTGTATTATAATTATTAGTGACTTTTTTTACAGATATTGGCCCCGATGTTTGAAGAAATTTAGATGTTTTAACCAGATTAATTTTTGTAATTAAGTTACGCCCATACAAAAAGATGGTGAATTGAAAGCTGATAGGAAGACGAAACAATCACGAGCCAAGATATTATTTGAACCCGTGACCTCTCGCATATAAGACGGGAACTTTACCTCTAGAAAACAGATTTTTTAAATCATTTTATCCGGAAATTCAAAAACCCATCCAACAACTATATCAGATTTAACAAAACAGATTATAAACAATGGTATAATATTCTTTCTTTTGTTTTCCATTTTATTTATGAGAATGAGAAAGTAGGAAGAAACAGGGGAAGTTGTGGTTCGTTGGGTGGGTTGGTGGACAGTTTTTCGCCCTTTATGCTTTTTTGCATTGTTCCTTTTATTTAGACAACTGAAAGACAGTTTATAATGTGACATTTTTACTGTATGTGCACAACTGTGCGTTTGAGCAAAACAGGGTTGCGAAAAAAAAGACATTAACATTGTGAATATTGATAAATTGTCAATTGATCATTATGAATATTGATTTAGGTTTACATAACGCAACAATTCCACATCTATTTATAGCAGGTGGAGGGATTAACTACGCTTAATCATTTTTCGCTTAGTGTCTTTAATCACAACCTATTATATACTCACTCTCAACAACAAAATCCCCCAGTAATATAATATCTATTTATAGATCACGGCACAGATTCACACATATGTTCTATATTATATATTTATAAATCACGGCACACACACACATGAAAACAAGTCACAGATTGTGTAAGTCGGGTATTGCAACATTAGCATTGTCAGACGTTTCAAAATGGCAACAACAAATCTGTTTTCACGTGCTCACACCTAAATAAACAGCTTTTCCATTTGTCTTCAATTCTCCCTGTCAAAGGTCGGTAGTGTGAAAAACAATAGGATTATTTGTGGGTGTATACCGTCGACATGTGGTGAGCGGATTGGTAAGTCATAAGAAAGTCAGTACTTGTCAGCGAGAACAGCTGCTTTAGTTAGCTCTTTATCACTCACCCACAAAAAGACAGATTTTTTTGTAAGGTACTTGTGCGCCACACATAAAGCAAGTCGATCACTTCGTTTTTTACGCATTGTTTCTTTTATTGTTTTTGTTATGCTTATAATCATATATGTACTCTGGTTATGTCATTAGCAGCTTTTTGTACTTAAGTCATATAGTGTCTGTTGTATGGACAGAGAGTAGCACTAAAGTGGAATTTGAACGCATTTTTTGGATTTCTTTCTTTTGTGTGATGTTAGAAAGAGTACACGAAATAGATTCAAACACCTAACCATCCGCCCCGAGGTTTAAACCTCTCAATTAGACACAAATTTATAATTTGAAGTAACTTCTCTAAGTATTTATAACGTTTATACCGTCTTCTGTAACAATACTTTCTTCTGAACGGTCTTATGTTATACTGTGGTATATACCAGGCGCGTAGGACATTGGGGATGAAGACCCATTTTCGATATCCAAAATGTACCTGATTAGGACCATTTAACACTAATTTTAAAAATGTGGGCCTTTGGTTTTTACCAAAGCCAAGGTTGCCTCCCCCTTCCCCTTCAAAGTTATGACTACGCGCCTAATTTATAACACAATCTTATTTGACACGTTTGAATCACACAAAGAGTCTTATGACATAATCTTATTTGACACGTTTGAATCACATAAAGTGTCTTATGACACAATCTTATTTGACACGTTTAAATCACACAAAGTGTCTTATGACATAATCTTATTTGACACGTTTGAATCACATAAAGTGTCTTATGACACAATCTTATTTGACACGTTTGAATCACATAAAGTGTCTTATGACATAATCTTATTTGACACGTTTAAATCACACAAAGTGTCTTATGACATAATCTTATTTGACACGTTTGAATCACACAAAGTGTCTTATGACACAAATTACCCAAATCTTCTTTGACACGTTTGAATGACACAAAGTGTCTTATGACACAAATATCACTCAGGATATTAGAACAAATTGTAAAGGTGCAGAGTGCAGTGTTTTACGTCTTAAATTCAATTTCTACTTTGCCATCAACAGAGATGATTTACTCAAGTTACAATTGAGAATTTCTTTGACATCATTAATTGAAAGATAGTTGTTCAGAACAAGAAGATATGTTAGGTATTATAATTATTATCATACAAATCAGAATACGATTACTGTAAACATTAATATATTTAGCTAGAATGTGTGAAATCGTGAGGTTAAAAGTCATAAATTGTTGGTAAAGCGCAAAGATACTAACACCGGGCCGACTGGTCTTGGTACGAGTCCTCTAAATGACAGGTGTCGGGTTGAACATCTTAGATAGAACGTGGTCGGGTTCGAGCAAGAGACCTCCCACTTCATTAAAGAACTCAACGTATTGTCGGGGAGCATTAAATTAAATTGTCGACAAAAGCTCTTGTCCTTTCATTCCAGGTCAAGTCTTATGTCTCATAATTGTACAGTTAATTGGCTTATTTAATCATTGGAATTCAATTATTCAGACCTGTCATTGTATAAGAAGACAATTGGCCTAACTTGATATTGATGAGAAAAAGTTGTCGAAATAAACAAAGCAGGCGAGAAAAACGTTTTCCATTACGTAGGCTGAAATTGTTAAATTGGTTTTAAATTTAAAAAACTCGTCAATAAATATTTAAGTTTCATTTCCAAACATTATGATTTGTGTAAAATAAACAATACAATTAATATTTGAATGTATGTTTGTCTGTCCGTCTGTCTGTCTTTCCATACATGTTATCTCGCTGTACAGTCGAAACTATCTAAATATCTTTTTTAAACTGATTTACTGAAAGTTGAGTCTATGCTTGCAACTTGCATTTGATAAGGAACGCCTTTTGAAGTTATGAAATCACGATACTCATTAGGTTTCAATAGACTTAAGAATAAACAACTGTGATCTACTTAGTGCATTTCATCCATTTATTCTTTAAAATATAAGAAAACATCCATGGGGATTTTCTTTCAGTCGAAATATTCACGAGATTATAATTTACTAATTTAAAACTCTGTGTTTTCACAAATTATTTTGAAGAACTGATAGTGTGTAAAATTCCAGAAACTAAAATTTTGCATCAGTTCTTAAAGAAAAATGAATATAAATGCTTAGAGTTTGCAATTAGAGCGAAATACTACCATACCCACACGGCAAAAGAATGTGTTGCCGTTAAATCATAAATAATGCTTATGTGACACTGTTTTTAAAGAAAAATATTGTTTGTATTATGTTGTTAAAATTAATATATAGATATGATTTTGAAATACACTTAACAAGTCCTGCATTTACACCGCCTCATGGACATGGTATTCAATCCAAACACCGACTTTTCAAGGAAAATACTATCTTTGCATTCCTATCATCGCTTGCCCTGATGGCTTTGTAAAGCCAATAAACGGTGGTGCGATAAGGAACTGTTCCCATAAACATATGCTTACCTTGGAGCTGCCAGGGGACTCCTGAACACTCGCATTGAACATATTGGAGGCCTTACTCTCCCAGGGCGAGTTTTTGAGTTTGATTTCTTATGACTTGATCACCAACAATCTCTAGAACACATAATCCGAACAGAAATACTGCCATAGTTGTCGCATAGTATGATATATCATTCAGAAAACATGTCGATTTCATTTAATACCAAACCACCAAAATGTATCAGTTTCTTCGGCAATAAAAAATTACACAATATGTCAATTGTTCCGTTTTGATCAATCTAGACGAAGGAAGTCATAAACGCAGACTAAACTTCTAAGTAACCTGTATGATACTTCTCTCTGTAAAAATCCAAGTGTGTTGCGAGAACGCGATAAAAGCACATCAATAAAAACACACTAAAAACAAATATCTCTCGAATCATAATCCATCTGAAATAATAAATCAAGTCGAAGTAATCCAGAAATCACACACTGTATAAATTGCATCAAGTAAAAATTTAGTCCATAAAGAATAAAAACGACAGCTGTAAAAATTGTTGATGAAACATTAATCCACTGGCAACCATGAAAGTATTTTTGTCACAAAGCAGCGCAACAAAAAGACAGCTTATCGATAAATACTTGTAAATAAACACATGAATTCAAGTCATCGCTACACAAACATTGACTGTCCAATCTGGCAAACAGCTGACTGAACTTGTGAAGAGTAGCACACTCGAATATCTGGGCGGTCTATACAGTTCAACACGTCTATCTATCTCTATACCTATCCTCACATCTGCACGGCACATTATACATAATTCCAACTATATAGTTTATTTTTGTTTTTCTTCCTCAAGAGCAGACGAGTTGCAAGTTGTTAACATAACATAACGACTAGAACATTCCAGAACTGTGACACTACGTGACAACGTAGAAATTAACAGTGCGCTGAGTAGATGCAGACGTGAAACATATCATGTTCTTCTGACAAGACTTTATAACTCTCAATATCACCTTCTTGATCCCCGTTGTCATAATGCAGGGGTGAGTGCACGTAGCAGGAATGAATCAAAATTGTTATGTAGCAGTTAGCAGTCGACAAAGTCACCTCGGGGGACGACGTCATTGCTCGCTTCTGTTTAGCTTTAGGACGCTCGTCAGCTAATTGCATGCCAGGTAAACCCCAAATCAAACCTCACTTAAGAAACCCTTAAAAGATGTTTTTCTTTAAGTCAATTTCACCTTCGACCTCAGTATCTTTGATATATTCTACGGTGGGCAATTACGGTGACGTCGTTTGTACTCCTGTTTGATTGGGATTCCCTCCCAAATGGTAAAGTGTTATGACGTGATCGTTTCTCACACGATATTTTTATACTCTCGACCCACCTGTGCGTACTCGTGACGTCACATTGTACCCAGGGGTTGCTCAGTTTTCAATATCTTTACTAGGTGATCACTGTAAACGTGGTTGTCATTAACATTACCAGCTATTTCATTTTTTTCGTTTGTTTTGTTTGTTTGTTTTTAATTTTTGAGCTCCACGAACAGGAGTGAACGAGTGCATCGCAACACGCGAAAGTGTTTGTTTCTCGAGTATGTTAAAGGTTAAGTGCGCATGTGTGAGGGTTTAATACCACAGCTGGGATCACAGTAAATACATCTGTCTCGTCTTGTATCAGTCAGAACAGAACGTAACAAACTGGCAGTTACAATAACAGACTATTTATAATATTTATCATGTTAACAAAACAGACATATATTAAGACAATTTGTAGATAAATGTCAGAAAGTTAATCGATTTATTCACGTTGAAAATGAATTGAACAAAGTCAGTTAATTTCTAAGAAAAGTACATTTTCTGAGAGAAAAATTATCAATTTCTTAGTATTGTGTATAAACTAAGAAAAACTATAATTTTTTTAGAATAGTAGATGAACTGAGAGAAAAATTATCAATTTCTAAGTATTGTATATAAACTAAGAAAAACAATAAATTTCTTAGAATTTACTATAAAGTTAAGAAAGCAAGTTAATGAACTTGAATTGTTGAAGATTAGAGAAAAGTATCTTTGAAAAGAATTGTTGATAAAATGAAGAGAGACAAATGAATCTGTATCAACTTATACGCCAATTAATGTGTGTATCAACTTATACGCCAATTAATGATTGTATCAACTTATACGCCAATTAATGTTTGTATCAACTTATACGCCAATTAATGTTTGTATAAACTTATACGCCAATTAATGTTTGTATAAACTTATACGCCAATTAATGTTTGTATCAACTTATACGCCAATTAATGTTTGTATCAACTTATACGCCAATTAATGTGTGTATCAACTTATACACTAATTAATGTTTAAACTTCTTATTAATTTGTAGAATTCGGATGTAAATAAACTACCATTGGTTATAATCAAGGTGTGAAGTTCAAGTATGGAGTATTTGCATATTCCTGCATGTTTACATTTCGCATAAGTAATGAATACATCATTGATAATGACATCAACCAACCAGCTGATCAGACAATTTACTCAATCTTTATGCGTGTATGAACCGGTAAACTATGAACGACAAGTTCACGAAAATATTTCTGTTATAATTTTTGTTTCGCATATTTTTAAACTTTTTAAACTTTACATTGCATATTTAAACGCCAAGAATCATAAGAATATCCGTTTATTGATTGAAACAAAATTTTAATAACCGAAATGACCAAGTCTTTAAGGGTTAAGATAATATTGTAGGAGTGGAATGTTTTGACATTGTTTTAGAAGATGGGAAAGCTTAAGAGTCGACTGTAATCACATATGGAGTCCATATGAGTTGAGATTGGGGTATTTGTGCACGTGTGTGGGTACATCATGTCACGTGTGAGGGTACATCGTGTCACGTGTGGGAACATCGTGTGCTGATCTTGTCTATTCTTGTGAGATAAGTACATAGAAAAATGTTGAACGGTGCGAAGTGCGAAGCATCATTTCAATGTTTAGATTGTAATCATTTGGGTGTTTATTACTTGTAGAGAACAGTACAGCGACCTGTACGTTCTGGAGACCTTTAAGACAGCCAGTTGATTTGGTGCACTGATGGGGGCTGAGGTAATTAGAGGGGGAAAGAGAAGGGGAGAGAGGGACGAGATATGCAGAAAGGAGAGGGGCAGACGGTGAGAGAGAGAGAGAGAGAGAGAGAGAGAGAGAGAGAGAGAGAGAGAGAGAGAGAGAGAGAGAGAGAGAGA
>JAUUEB010008904.1:0-17232 GCA_032362205.1 Clione limacina
TTTAAATATATATTTGTATTTAAAATCGTAGAATGTAACCATTTACATCACAAGCATTCGAAGAACGCTTTTGGTATGGAATTTATAACGTGTTAAAAACTCAGCCAAGTTCACATATAAAAACACAGGTTTTTTCGTTTCAGGCGCGTAGCCAGAATTCTGAAGAGGGGGGCATGGATATCGAAATCAATTTATAAAATGTCTCTGTATCTGTCTCTGTCTCTGTCTGTCTGTCTGTCTGTCTGTCTGTCTGTCTGTCTGTATGTATGTCTGTCTGTCTGTCTGTCTGTCTTTCTGTCTGTCTGTCTGTCTGTCTGTCTGTCTGTTTGTCTGTATGTCTGCCTGTCCGTCTGTCTTTATGTCTGTCTGTACATAAAATCAAAAGAAAACTAAGGTATGAATAAAACAGAAGGTTTTTACAAACGTATAACATACGTCTCCAACAGAGTGTAATGAAAAATAATATAAAAGCACTGTCAAATAATCAGTGAGCGATTTGTTCACGGGTGTCATTCTATTTTCATTGTGTTGTTTGTCGTCGGCGTCTTCTTTGTTTTCCTTTATCTTTTTCTTGGAACGATCATCGATAAAGCGTCGAGGAGCTGAGGCGGGGTTTTGTAATGTGCCGTGAAAAACCAAAGGTAAAAGTCTTCAATTATATGAGAATATATGGAAAATAATCGTAATTGCTTCCTTAAATCCAAAGTATTAGCATTTTCGTAACATTTTTTGATTCCATCCTCCATATATGGTATGTTTTTTATCCTTTTCTTAAATTACAACAAAATACACCCAAAGACTTTAGAGCTTATCGTCACACAAGCAAGCATACAATTCAGTGTATATAGTTATAGATTATTTCATCTAAGTGTCATTCAATGTCTGAAAAGGATTTCAATATCCAGCTTGCTTATTGTAGTGATGGGATTTATAAACCTTCTTCAATCTTAATTGACTTCGTGTTTAATTATCCATAATTCACCTGTTCTCGACATACGTATGATGTTGAGTATACACTAACGTTTACACAAATTGTCAGTGTCACTGAGTTAAGAACAGATTATAGCATAGCTTATTTAGAGACGCTAAACAAATCATGAAGTTATATTTTACAAATAACCTTTTAGCAATATGTCTAATCGCAAATTAGCTGGAGAAAAAAATGATCAGCAAAGTATCCATTTGTTTTGATTGCTGGAGAATTGTCATTCTTCATTAAATAAGTTTATGGTATGTAGAAAATTACTCATAAAGAAAACGTCAACCCTCTGTACTTGATACTTGATCTGGCACACTCGCAGGTCTATATTGAGCTTGACATATTGGCAGCACGAGGGTTAGTTACAGGCTGCCCCGGGTCATGTCATTTTGCATCATTTTGTTAACAAACGATAACTGTCGGATTAACTGTCTTATGTTGTTATATATATTTCCTTTATTGGGACATTACGGGAAACTCTTCAATCGGAAGTCACGGAGAGTTTTTCTTATGTTCAGCTCGTTCTCAGAGGCTCTTGGAAACTAGTTTTGCGATAGTTTATTCTTGGACAGGAAAGTTTGGAAATTTAAGGCCGGGAATATGCAGTTAATAAACACGAACATGCGTTTCCATTTACATCTTTCCTGTCTTATAGAGTTATTCTAGATGAAATACGGTTGAACTTTAACTTCTAATCTTTTACTATCAACTGAAACACATATAGATTGTCGTCTTAAAATTGTTGAAGTTGGGATAGCTGGGGCGACTTAACTTTGTTCTAATCAGTGTTGTACACTGAACATCGAGTTGTTCGAAGACTATACTACTCCAGTACTATACTTGAACATTTTTAGTACCAGTATTCGAGTAGTATATTACTCGAACAAATTCAAAGTATCAGTACTCGGCTTTAAGTACTTTGCAATTTTTAGTATAGTACTCGAGTAGTGTACTCATTGAAACAAAAAGCACAGTATTTCTACTCGGCTAAAGTACTATATTACTCGAGTAGTGTGAGTTTTGGGTAGTTATAACAAAGTAGAAGTTAATGATTTAACTCAAAAAGTACTATTATTTTTTAATCATCCTATGAGGTATGAAATGTTTTTTCAACAAAACAAGTTCACATTCTGTCTTGAAACAAACATTTTCTTTGTTTTAATGTTTTCAATATGTTTTTTCGACTACTTGAATACTTGTTACAGACTATTCAACTACTTGAATCAAGAAGTCTCAAAATATAGTACTCGAGTAGTGTAGAACTTGACATTTTAGACTACTCGAAGATTAATCTATAAGTACTGAAATGAGTACCGGGTACTATTCGACTACTATACTACTCGGGTAGTGTACCACACAATCTTAGAATACACAAGTTCGGCAGTAAACCGATACTTACAAGCCCCAACTGATCTAATGATACTAAGGGAAATTAACGCCCACAATGCACAAAGGCGCATAAACAAACGTCCAAAAAGCACATTACGAACAGTGCACAAAATAGCTGAACAAAAACTGTGAAGGAAGGCACAGTCTGAGAAAAGCGGGTGGAGAAAACATTCAGGCCAGGAGCGCCGTAGAACTCTAGGGTCTTGTAGGGTATCGGTTGCCCGCCGATTTGTTGTCCACCAAACGCTCGGGCTAGAGGCCCACTGTCTTCTAGTAACGCTACTTCCCTGGCTAAGAACCGAGCTTTAAACAAAAAGGAGTCCAGGTTCCGCTAGTCCGTACCATGACGAGCACTAGAATGGGAAAGGCTGTCGAAACCCCATGGGTAGGCGTGAAAGCACCTCATCAATACGTCTAGGTGTAGGGGCGGAGCGTATGTCACGGTACTTTATGTACACAGAATATACGTGGTCAGGCCTCTTATCACCATCCTTCGGGCCTTTGAAGAAGAAGAAGAAGAAGTACCACACTGGTTCTAATATAGGTCCGGCAAAAAGTAAAACGAAATGACACTTTCGTTTACTTTTTGTTTTCAATCAAACCGTCGACGTATATGAATGTATAATTATGTAATAACTGATCATACAAAATATATCATAAAATAATATAATGTATAATAGCCCTGGGAGTGTAATTTGTTTCAATTAATTTTCTTAATAACTTATATTTACCTAACGAAACACAAAACACGAACAAACTAAACAGAAACTGCATATATTACACAATTCAATCGGTTTCCATGAACGTTATCCAAAATTGAGTTCTGATGGGACAAATCTAGGCCAGACAGGATTGAAGACTTAATTGTGCGTGATCGGATTAAAAACATTCTCTTGATATAATATGTTGAGTGTGGTTTTGTAGTTATGGAGCACATATGGTCTCCTGAACATCAAGTTGCAAAAAAGTTTCTTGCGTAAACAACTTATGTTTTCCACGTTTTTTGTCAAATATTTCTTCCTGATCTCCCATAACTCTTTCATGTCAAAATCAATCTTGCCAACGTAGTAAAAGCAAATTTGATCAGCTCAATGTGCTTTCTTTCTTTCTTCCAAATCTCAAGCAAGTAAATTAAATTGTATATATCAAAAGGTTGTATTTCATTTTTTCTATTTGATGACAAAGTTATATTTTAGTATCTTTGGATAATTACAAAAAATGGTTTGCAGATTTTATAAGCGCTGTATGATAATATGATTCAAAAACGATATGGTCGGAATTCAAAAATTTAAAAAAAAAGCTTCACTTCTTATATTGACTTTCTGGGTTAAATATAAACCCGCGTAAGTGAGCAAAGTCTCTCTCGCCTCATAAATCCGGAGAGGAAACTATTGATTATAACGGGTGGTTACAAACTTTGTATTGGCACCGCGCAAATTCGTGTGTTTTTCTTTAATTATTATGTACTTCTTTGATTTTAATTAAACGTGAATTTGTCCTTCTGTCTTTTGGTAAAAGTGCTACAAAAGCATTGTATACAAACTTTCACGGTTAATGCCGGATACTTCACTTGTAAAGTAAACAAAAATGTAACAAGTAACAAGTAAGTAATACATACATAGGTAGTTGGCTTTAAGAGTGTGGAAGATGGGACATCTGAGGCGACAAACTTTCGTTTAAATAGTAAAAGCACAAACAAAACTAACACGTTTTCGGTTACATAGTTTGTTATTATCGAACCGTCGACGTTTATGAATACGTAATCATGTACAAACTGAGAAAAATTGTGTTACTGAATGCTAACATTGAGAGTATATTTGTATTGTTTCCTTTTTATTAGTTATAAAACCACATTGTATATCTGATCTAAATACCTAAAAAGAACAGAATAATAAAGTTGCAGAATCCAAAACTGAGTTATTGTCGGACCAATGTGAACCAATCATCAATGAGGAATTAAGTATGCGGATCGGATTGACAATTCATTTGAGTGTATAGGAAAACAACGCTTTTATTCCATACAGAGCAGTTTTCCTTCTGTGTTAGCTTATACATTATGTTTCTAATTTTGTGCCACAGCAATTGTCGTTTGAACCTTGCCCCTGTTTTTTTTAACACATTCTCTTTAAATCTATAACATTCGTTTACTCCCTACGTCTTTGGTTTATATGACAAAATAACAAGTGTTTATTGCACTTTTTGAACTCTTGACTGTAGAACATCAAGTTTTAAAAAGGGTTTATATTAAGCTATAACGTTTTCAATTTCTTTGTGACATCATTTTGTTCGATGCAATTTATTGTAGTGTTAAAGATATTTAATTTTGTGATAACATTCGTTGTTTTGCTGTTATGCATGTTTGAAATAAATTTTAATGTATGTATTTCTGCTTTTGTTGTTAAGACGAGTTGCTTAAAGCAACAACATAATATCCATACAGGCAAATAAAGGAATGAATTAAATGTTACCTTGTCACATAAATTCAATATTTGTACTTCATGAATGAGTACCTTGTAAAGCCACATGAGAACGATTGTTTGTTTGTGTGTTGTTGATTTGTAGCGCCTATTGCAACTCAAAAGCTTTCCAAAAAGCCGACATCAACATCCTTACCAAAGATCGCACCAGAACAAACACGTAGCACCTGACAAAATATCCAAACCAGCAAGCCTTGCATGCGAGTCAGAGATGTTGAGTCGAGGCCACCACACCTTTTTCAAGGGATGACTAAATCAAACACAAAGCTTACATACTTGGGAATTTCATTAAAACTTACAATTATAGTAAAAAGACATCGCATCCCAAACATTTTCTGAATTTAAAAATAAATACCTTTAATTATCATCAAAATAAATGAAACATTATGTATAAAATATCAAATTTATTATATCTTGCAAATTGTTAATGATCTGTAACAGTTGCAAAGTACAGAAAATACTTCAAGTTTTTTCGAGTTACACAGTAAATACATGTAATCTAAAAAACTAAAAACTATGATAATTTGTACAGGAAACAATATCGATTACAATATTTTCTGTGACATTTGTTTCACTTGAAAATGTCTTGTTTTCCTACATTGACAATGTTCACCACTGTGCATCATTAGTACAACGGGTTATCAGTTCCAATCATTCATGTCGTGACTTATCAATTATATATTTTCTTAACTGTCAAATATTTTATATCTAACAACTTTCTACTCAATCACTATCGATGTGAATATATGATGAATGAAAAGGTCAGTTTATTTTTCAAGTATTTCTATTTGTCTTAGGTATGACCCGGCCGATTACTGACACTAGGACTTAATCGATCTATTGTTTAAATTGTTTCATGTACGTCAGTAGTTTTGTATGCAAGCAATAGCATACAACTAAACAAGAAAACTGTATTAAGTAAACAATCATTGTAATATATAATGTATAACGTGATGTTATATTATTTGTCTACGCCAAACCATGTTACACACTATATATTACAATGATCGGTAACGTTTATGTGACACAAATAGATATGCTATCTATACAATAAGTAAACAATGTTTCGGGCTTATTCATCTATCTGTGCTCGTTCTGTTTAAGCAACTGTCTTTATCTGTTAATGAATATTTGATATTGTTTATGTACCATAAAACAACAAACAACATTATATGTAAAAACGAAAGAGCTGCAAGTCAGAAAAATATTAAATAAACAAATCGATCGATATTTCAAGGACAAACAAATGTAGCCATCAATTGTAACCATCTTGTTTGTATTCATACCAGAGCGTGCAGTTACGCCTTTGGTGTAAATTGACACACTATAATCATATCAACTGGCCAACGAAGAGTATTTGCGTCTAATTATCTGTCCGATCTCGTTCTGTGTAAACACTTTTCTTTACTCTGTCATTGAAGATTTGAGAGAGATTGTGGTACTGACGACCAAAGACATTAACCGAAATAAAAGACAGAGCTGTCAGTCAAATACATAAGAAGAAGATAAACCAAATATTACCCCAAGGACAAACAAATTTAGCCATCTCAACCTTAACCGCCAAACAGATCCAATCTATTTTAGTTCCGTCTCTTGTCAATGTCAACTAAAACGCCAACCCATTTTCTTCTCATTTTCTTTTATTATATTACTAGACACAATCACTCTGTCAACGCAGGGAAAGCAAATTGGATCAGCGCAATCTGATGTCTTTCTTTCTTCAAATTCCCTAGATTATAAACGAAATTAAGTGTTATAATGAGGGACCTTTTGGTATTCTTTAACTCTTTATTAATTCGTCTAGTCGATGACAGTTTTTCATGTCCCTTCCCTCAAGTAAAATAAATGAACAAGACAAACAATGTTTCGCGCCTCATCATCTGTCAGTGCACTCCCTGTTAAAACACACTTCTTTACTCTATTATTGAGGATTTGAAAGTGTTGTGTACTTAACGACAACTAAACTCATTATCTGGATAGAATTGGGCTGCCAAGTGGATACAAATAAGAAAACTAATCAGCCAATACTTCGAGGACAAATAAATGCAACCATCTTATCCTAAACCACCAAGCAGATGCAATCTAATTCATTGTCGTCTCTTGTCAATGTTGACACACCAACTCATGTTCTTCTCATTTCCTCGATTGTTCCTGGTCTCCCGGAATTATTTGATCACTTGGCACAATCATTCTGCCAACGAAGGGAAGGCAGATTGGATCCACTCAATCTTTTTTTTCTTTTTTCCCAAATGTCTAGCTTGTAAATGTAACCGAGAGCTATAAGAAGGGAGTTGTTGGTATTTTAAGACTGATAAGAATACGTGTATTTCCTTAGATTTTATCTTTGCTTTGAAGCTTTTTTCAGTATTTATTTTTTGGGTTTATCTAAATAATGTTTTGTCAAATGTTCCTTTTTTTCGTATGTTCGCTTTAACGATAACTGTGATTTGTGAAAGACATGCTAAGACATACTATGTTTTATACTTAGGTTTATTCTTAACAATTAATTATTTTGTTTGCTTAATTTGTTTGTTATTTGTCCCGTTAGATCACGTAAACGAGCACTGTAACTTATGAACGACAACCTTAGACATTCTATGAATAAAAGACAAAACTTCAAGACGGAGAGAAAAGGCAAAACAATCAATAATTGAAGGACAAACAAATGTACCCATATCATCCTTAACCTACCAGCTGATCAAATAATATCTATGTCGACTAAAACGCTAAGTCTTATTCTTCTCATTTCTTCTTTTGCCATCAGTTTATTCCTAGGCTCTCTAAACCATCAGAATACTGTAAACTATCACACTTCTAATGTTTGTAATGTTCATTGCTTCCAATCTATCTGTTGTATTCATCTCTTCCAAATGTGCAGCTTGTAATCTAAATTGTGTTATATGGGAATCGGGATTGTTGGTTTTTTAGACTGCTATGTTTTTTGTTGAGTCAATGTTGAGATCATTGTTTGTTTATTTCATTTTTTGTTTAAGGAGTGGTCTAGCTCCACACATCTATATGTGTTGGTTGTCAAATTATATTTAATTTCAAAGTCAACTCATTCGTAAAATGGATGTATTTTATTAGTTAACGCTGTAAAATGACTCATCATTAAAACACCCATTTTGGATATAACCATAGCAACTGTTCTTATCGTCAAGAGTAAGTACGTATACATAAGTATTTCCTGTATGGTTGTAACTTAACAAACATAATGTTTTTATTTACTATAGAATCTTGAGTAAAAATCAATAGCCGTAAACTGATTATTTTCTTATAATTTCATCTCAGTGTAATTCAATGTCTGAAAAGGATTTCAATATTGATCTTGCTTATTGAAGCGATTGGATTTTATAAACTGTCTTAAATCTAGATTGTCTCGTTGTTTTGTTGTAATACCTAATTACCTATGCTCGACAAAGGTATGCTATTTAGAATGCACCAGCTTTTACACAAATTGTCTGTGTCACAAAAATGAGGGACGCCAAACTTATCATTCAGTTATATTTTACGAAGCGTTTTAGCATTTTTTTCAATCGCATTACTTAGAGATTCGATGATGATTACACATGAGGAACGCAATCGTTTAGGCTGAAGCAAAGTATTGCATTAACTATTGCATTAACTCTGAACATAAATAACGGCAAACAAACAAGATAGTTAGCTGGAGAAAAATAGTATCAGCAAAGTATCCATTTGTTTTGATTGCTGGTGAATCGTCATTCGTAATAATTTTATGTTCTGTAGGAAATGGACCATTAACAAAACGTCAACACTCTGTACTTGAAATATCTGACACATTCGCAAGTCTATATTTATCTCGATGACATTGACATATTGGCAGGACGAGGGTTAGTTACAGACTGCCCTGGGTCATGTCATTTCGCATCATGTTGTTTACAAACGATAATTGTCGGATTAACTGTCTTAAGTTGTTCTATAGATTTCCGTTATCGGGACATTACGGGAAACTCTTCAATCGGAAGCCAAGGAGAGTTTTTTGTATGTTCAGCTCGTGCTCAGAGGCTCTTGGAAACTTATTTTGCAATTTTTTTCTTGGACAGGAAATTTTGGAAAGTTAAAGCCGGAAATATGCAGCAAATTAAAACGAACATGCGTTTGTATCTACATCTTTTCTGTCTTATAAATATTCTAGATGGCTTACGGTTGATAATTAACTTCTAAAGTATTGAAGATGGGATAGCTGAGGCGACTAAACTTTGTTTTTATAAGTGTTGTACACCTAGAAGTTCGAAGAGTATAGTACTCGAGTACTATACTTGGACATTTTCAGTACAAGTATTCGAGCACTATAATAATCGAAAAATCAAAAGTACCAGTATCGTCTTTAAGTGCTATGTAATTTTTAGTAGAGTACTCGAGTAGTGTACTCCTAGAAACCGAAATCACAGTATAACTATTCGGCTAAAGTACTATATTACCCGAGTAGTCTGAGTTTTGGGTAGTTATAACAAAGTAGAAGTTAATGATTTGACTAAAAAGTACTGCTATTTTTTAATCATCCTATATTATATGTAGTTGTTTTTTCAACAAAATAAGTTCACATTCTGTCTTGAAACAAACATTTTCATTTTTTTAATGTTTTCAATATGTTTTTTCGACTACTTGAATACTTGTTACAGACAATTCAACTACTTGAAGCAAGTAGTCTCAAAATATAGTACCCGAGTAGTGTAGAACTTGAAATTTTAGACTTCTCGAAGATTAATCTATAAGTACTGAAATGAGTACCGGGTACTACTCGACTACTATACTAGTCGAGTAGTGTACCACACTGGTTCTAATATAGGTCCGGCGAAAAGTAAAAGGAAATGACACTTTCGTTTTCTTTTTGTTTTCAATCAAACTGTCGAAGCGTATGAATGTATAATTATGTATTAACTGATCATACAAAATATATCATGAAATAATATATTGTATAATAGCCCTGGGAGTGTAATTTGTTTCAATTACTTTTCTTAATAACTTATATTTACCTAACGAAACACAAAAACACGAACAAACTAAACAGAAACTGCATACATTACACAATTCAATCGGTTTCCATGAACGTACTCCGTTATCCAAAATTGAGTTCTGATGGGACAAATCTAGGCCAGACAGGATTGAAGACTTAATTTTGCGTGATCGGATTAAAAACCTTCTCTTGATATAATATGTTGAGTGTGATTTTGTAGTTATGAAGCACCCATGGTCTTCTGAACATCAAGTTGCAAAAAAAGGTTCTTGCGTAAACAACTTATGTTTTCGGCGTTTTTTTGTAGAATATTTCTTCCTGATCTCCCATAACTCTTTCATGTAAAATCACTCTGCCAACGTAGGAAAAGCAAAATCGATCAACTCAATGTCCTTTCTTTCTTTCTTTCTTCCAAATCTCAAGCTTGTAAACGAAATTGTATATATGAAAAGATGGTATTTCACGAATAACTTGTCTATTTGATGACAAGGTTATATGTTGATATCTTTGGATAATTAAAAAAAATGGTTTGCAGATTTTATAAGCGCTGTATGATATTATGATTCAAAAACGATATGGTCGGAATTCAAAAATTTGAAAACAGCTTCTCTTCTTATATTGACTTTCCGCGTAGGTGAGCAAAGTCATTTGCGCCTCATGAATCCGGAGAGGAAACTATTGATTATAACGGGTGGTTACAAACTTTGTATTGACACCACGCTAATTCGTGTTTTAAAAAAAAATTATTATGTACTTCTTTTTTTAATTAAACGTGAATTTGTCCTTCTGTCTTTTGGTAAAAGTGCTACAAAAGCATTGTATACAAACTTTCACGGTTAATGCCGGGTACTTCACTTGTTAAGTAAACAAAAACGTTTTCGAGTATTTTTTTTAAATAATCTGTGCACACCCTGTCCTGTTTAAGCACCCTTCTTGTTTCTGTAATTACATATTTTATATCATCAATATGACTTGTGTACTATAACTATGATTAAAGAAAACAAATCGATGAATACTTCAAGGACAAACAAATTTAGCCATCTTATCCTGAACCATCAAGCAGATCCAATTTATTCCAGTGCCGTCACTTGTCAATAGCGACTCAAAGGCGTGCTGGTGTAATTCTCTCTTCCCCCCCCCCCCCTCCCCGCTATCTACCGAAACTGTTTGACTACTGTGCAGAAATACCCTGTTAACGTGTGAGGTACACTAGATCAACTTAATCTGTATCATCGCTTTCCTCCACATTTTTGCCTGTACATGAAATGATGTTCTTTGAGAAAGAAGTTTTTGGTTCTTTAAACTGCTATGAATTGTTTTAAAATAAGCAAATCCTTGTATTCACACTGGAAGTATGTATAACGGAAAACATTTGGCGGAAAAAAAGTTAACTCGTTTGAAATATGTCATTCATAACTTTTTTTTAGATAAGAATGACTAATAATAAATTGTCAAGCCTCTCTACTTAATACATTAAACATGGTGACAAGTCTATATTTAACTTGATTACATTTATATCTTGACATAACCAGTATTGATCACTGCTTGTCTCGGGTCATGTGTTTTCTCATCATCTTGTTTACATACAATAGCAATCAGCTTTACTGTTTTGAGATGTTGTATGGATTTAGGGTTAACAGGAAATACTACTCGGGAAATCCAATGAGAGTATTTTTGTTTTCAGCTCGTGTTCAAAGGTTCTTAGAAACTTGTTCTTCAATCGTTTATCCTCGGAAAGGAAAGGTGTGAAAATCAAGACGTGAAACATGGTCTTAAATAGCTCAAGCTGCTAATTAACACGAAAATACTTTTTCATTGACATCTTTCTTCACTTGCAGAGTTTTTCTCGATGACGTTCGTCTGAAATTAATCCCCGAATACGGTACTATAAAAGTGTACAAAGAATGAGTATCGTCTTTAAAAGTGATGAAAATTGGACAACTGAGGCGACTAAATCTTGCTCAAAAAATGCAGGCAAAAGAACTAAACGATTATACGTTTTCGGTTACATTTGGTTTTAAAACAATCCGTCGACATGTAGATGTATTAATGTAATAACTGAGTAAAATGGTTTTTGCTGAATACTAGCACTGAGGGATGGATTTTCGTTATTCTTTTTCTTAATAATTTATATCTGTACTAAAGACCCAGAGAAAACCATAACAATTTAGTTACATGAAACAACCAAGTTCACTTTAAAAGTAAACCTTTATCCAAAATTGAGTTATATTGGGGCCAATGTAGGTCACTCATGAATGAAAATTCAACTTTGCGTAATCGGATTTACCTCTTCCATTTAAATATAGGGAAAGGGTGCTTTTATTTCATACAAAGCAGTATTTTCTACTTGTAAAGCTTTACAATATGTTTATATTTTCCTTACGTTACAGTTATAGTTTGACCCTGGCGACCGGCTAAAATGGAATAATGTGGTCCAATCTTTTATTTTCTTAAACGTCACATTATTAAGTGTTTTTTAATACGTTTGCACTTTTGGTGTGCCCTTATCTTGAACATGAGGTTATAAAAACAATTTTAATTCACTATTTTTATGGTTTAGTTTTCTCTGTGTATTTAATTATATATGTGTATTATAGTAGTGATACCTTTGGGGATTATGTGTTTTGCTGGTGTTACCGTTATATAGACCATCTATACTAAATCTCTTCTTTTTGACTTGAAGTTTGATCAGCGCTGTAAGGAGTAATTATTATGAAACGATATGGTAGGGAATCCGTGTTTTGAATATCTTTCCATATTGAACTTCCGGGTTGAATATACACTCACGCAAGTAAGTGGACTCTCCCGTCAATGCACTAGTTACGTCTCATGGTGCCGGAGAGGAAACTATTTATTCTAGAGGATGGCTACACACTTTTTACCGGAGACGCCAATTCTTGTGTTTTGCCATTCTCTGATCTAAAACTCATTTATGATAAAATCTAAGATTCTTAAGATTCAACACAAATGTACTACAAAAGCATTGTATATACACGTTCCTGGTTAAGGTGGGTTACTTCACTTAATCACTAAAAAGGGGTTTTGCGTATATTTTAAAAGTTGTGTGCACGTCCGGTTTAAGCACCCTTCTTTACTCTGTAATGGAAGATTTGAGAGTGATTGTGTCATTGATATATCACTAATCACTATGACTTGTGTACTATAACGACAGCCCAATGGCAGTATATAGAATAAAGACGAGCTGCAAGTCTGAGAAACGAGAATAAGAAAAATCAATTAATACTTCAAGGACACACAAATGTTGCCATCACTTTGGTATGATGGTTTGGTGAAGTTAAACTTTTGGTGTTAATTGAAACAATACAATCATACCACGGACCAATACATTGTTTCGTATCTAATTATCTGTCGCTTCACGTTATTTTAAAGCAATTTTGATTACTCTGTCATTGCAGACTTGAGAAAGGTTGTGGTATCAGTAATAAATGACAGAATTGACAATCCAAGAACGAAGCAGATGATAATTCAATTAATACTTCAAGGACAAACACATTTAGTCATATCAACATTAATCGCCAAGCAGATCCAGTGTATTTCAGTGTCTACTCTTGTCAATTTCGACTTAAACGCAACATCTTTCCCCTTCTTCTTTCCCTCTTTTCTTTTCTATTGTCTACTGATCTCCCAAATATATTCGATTACGTGACACAATCACTCTGCTAACGTAGGGAAAACATATTTGATCTCTGCTCAATATGTTTTCTTTCTACCTTTCAAGTTCCAAGCTTGTCAAATGTGTCTAGTCGACAATGATAAGGTTATATTGCGTATGCTTTTTGTTATCTCTTTGCTTATAAATATTTCATACTGCATTTTACATATTCATATTTCGGTTGTATTTCTTACATTTAATTATAGCATATTGACTTTTACGTGTTGATAATTTGTCTAAAGGTGAACCGATAATAGATGAGCTTGCGAATATTTTCCCTTTGTGTGTCTTTTGTTTGTTTTTTCGTTTGCGATAGCTGGAACGGAATTTATTCTTACTGAAGACTTATTTTGTGTTAAAGTTTTGCTGTTTACACACTCACGTTTTGCTCATCACATTTTGTCAACAATTTATGATTTTTTGGCATTTGAAATGTTGCCCTTATGGCGCCTTTGTCAGCTAATCATAAAATAAACTGCATCAACTTAGCAGTTAAATTACAATATCATAGTTATAATATATGTCTTATCGTATAACCTAGACATTTAATTCCAAATTTACTATAGTAAGATCTTACAAGTTACTTCTAGTCTCTATCTTAACTACCGAATGACCACCTAGGTTAACGTTACATGTTAATCACAATGAAAGAAATTATATCATGGGAACATTCTACACTTTATAACCATATAAGCTTCACCCAAGTTCATACTCGGCAAGTATGTTTTGGTCACATTTAAAGAGCTTTGAATGCAAATCTAAGCATATAGATATAGCTTTATAAGCCCCTAGGCTTCTTCAAAAGAGTATTATCCCATTACTAGCCTACCTAACTATGTATGCCATACAGTGTCTGCCATCTTAATATAGTAAATAAAAAATAAAAATTATCCCGTTTCAAACGAAAAGCAAATTATTAAAAGTATCAACATCACTAATAGGATGTCCTTTGAACATTAGACATCAGAAACCCGAACTCTAAAAACTCTACAGCACTGTCCACCTACATATGGGAAAGATAACTTAATCCAAGCCCATCTGTTAAATGGGACATCGTCACCAGCGCCCCTGTTTACACAAGAGGAAGACGCTATTGTGATCTTTGACTAACAGAGAAACTGTATATTTGCAAAGACATTGCACATCCAAAATGCGTAAACAGACGTTCGGATATTGCTCTCAAGTGCAAGCACAGTGCAAGGCATCGCCTTTCTAGAATGTAAACGGGAGATTTCCATTCAACCCCAAGGCCCGATGAGTGGGAAGTCCACGACAACCCAGGTTAGCCTTTAATGGTTGGTTGAGTAACTAATTGTGTATGGCAATCGTTCTACGCACTTTAGAATCCAAAGAGTCATCCTCTACATATCATCTTTAATCAGTAGTTTATTTCTTGCTTTTAGTTTTTAATTTTTACAAGAGTTGAGAACCCTGACCTACACAGGTACGTTGATGCAAATGGTACCAAAAACTCAGAAGGCAAATTGACTAAGATTCTTGTGGGGGTTTTCTTCATGATAAAACATGAGAAACTTTAGTTTAAAAATTGATCCTGCTGGTTGTCTAGCACTGTTTTGATTTTGGTAACAGCGGAAAAGGAGTACTTGCCACAGGAGGTAGTCAAACATATATTTTTTCCGATACGTATTAAAAAAGATCAAGTTTTAATCATTTCACTCAGTCTTTTAAACATCGAACATGTTCCATCTTTAATTGTTCGAATTAAGTTCACAGCTTTTGAGATAAATCCGCAAATGTTATCTTTGAAAAAGATCAAATTTGCTTCAGGCTCCCGAAGCTTTAAATTGACTTCATTTAAAAGTTCAAGAGTATCAGTAAGATATGAAAGTTTGAGACCCAATAACTGGTCTTCAAAACGTTCTCCAATTTATTTTTTACCTCAGCTTTAAAATTGTTGAATCTCATTCTGCAGGTACAAAAGGGTCAGGATGGCCATATGGTCTAGTCGCCTGATCTTTAGAGCAATATTAAATCTCTGGAGAGGACGGCTGGAAAAACGTTGTGGGTTCAATCCCGTCAATGGACACATTTTTTAAGGTAAAAAGTGTGTAAAGTTATCCTGGAATGTGGTTGGTGCATACCGCTCGTGCAAACAGATTTCATTATCAGTACTTGCATGTCTCCGATCGTTGGTAGACAGAATCATGTACCTAGTCCTATCGTAGACGGACGATAAAATTGTAGGACCCGTGCTAGTCGAAAACTAAAGATCACCTGGTTGGTGCTCAGAGTATCATCCGGGCAAAATTAAAAAAAAGAAATGTCCCACCAAAAACTGTCGGACTCTTGACAGTCTAAACAAAACGAGTACTTCTGAAGACGGATAGGGGCCGCCCTCTGGGCGAAGGGAAGAACCAAAGTGTGCGCAAAACATGTGTTAAGCAAAAATCATGTGTTGGGCAAAAAAACATGAGTGTGTTAAAAGCAGTACGATAACGCAAAATACAGTCAACAACAGTTGACTTCGTTAGAGGTAAAAGCGAATGATCAAGAAGAAGAAGAATAAGAAGACAACGGAATGGAGCATTGAAATTAAAGAGGAAGAAAGAGTTTTCTTGCAAGCACACAACAATGTCTCCTACAGTATACCCAGACCACTTGGTGGGGGGTTTGGGACCTTTTCCTTAACTCTTGTCTGAAACCCGGAGGTTGTGTTCATTAACCTTGTTTCAAGAGCAAATCGAGCTTGCATCTTAAGTCACATCATTAATAAGTATCTATTTTGTTGCTTGTAATGTGAAATGTGTATGACTGTACCTTTTATTTGACATTGAGTTTGTGAAAACCCGTTCTTTAACAACACTCTTTGTCAAACCAAGCCAGGCATGCAAACTGAAGTTATGCATGCAGCTTGTACGAACTCTCATAAACTGTATTTAAATTAACATAACAGTCATACATATGTCATGTTACAAGTAAAAAATTAAAGGGAAAATAACAATTGAAAAAAAAGACATGCTTCGTAGGTTTGTTGTTTCTTTTATTAAGTAATTCATTGCTTTTCTAATGACTAATGTGTCATTGATAACAAAATCTGACAGAACAGTCTATTAACAACATCTCTTTATTTTTAGGTAAGATATTTGAAAATGTGTTTCAGATTAGTGTACACTGTAGACTAGACGAGTAGAGCAATGTAAAAAATAGTATAAAAAATGATAAAAACAGAATGACTTTGTGACACCCCGAATTCTCGCTCACGTCTCCCAGGTAATAACTGTTATAAAGGATAGAAGTCAAGAAAAAGTGAAGTATTAAAAACACATGTCAACACGCAATTACATCTTAAACATTGATGTGACATTATTTCTTTATTGAGCTGAAACTGTCTTTTGTGTTACAAGACAAGATATTCCACTGAGATAAATTGCCAACTGTAGAAATATTAAAAATTATATGATACAATACAAGATATTCCTCTGAGATAAATTGCCAACTGTAGAAATATTAAAAATTATATGATACAATACAAGATATTCCTCTGAGATAAATTGTCAACTGTAGAAATAATAACAATTATATGATACAAGACAAGATATTCCTCTGAGATAAATTGTCAACTGTAGAAATAATAACAATTATATGATACAAGACAAGATATTCCACTGAGATAAATTGTCAAAGGTAGAAATAATAATAATTATATGATACAAGACAAGATATTCCACTGAGATAAATTGTCAAAGGTAGAAATAATAATAATTATATGATACAA
>JAUUEB010009015.1:0-17232 GCA_032362205.1 Clione limacina
CACACTGCTGATCTGAACTGACCGTCTAGACGTCTTGTATTGTGATTGTCACTCACTGTTGACGCGTAGGTGTGAGATCCTACATAATTGTGCACATTTTATTGTTGTTCTTGTTGTTGTCTATGTTGTGGCTGTGAGTAACCGACAGATGCAGTGTAGCTCATTGGGCCAAAACGGTTATGCAGAGGTATTTCATTGTTTTGACGACTAGGTAAAGTTGTTTTGGTTTGCTGAAACTGTCAATTTATGGGTCACGAGGTGTACTACGCACATGAACATTCTTATCCAACTTGGTATACGTTACCAGTGGCATTGACTCGATACTCCTGGTTTGCGACACGAAGGGTATCTCGATGAAGTGATGTTCGCAGGTTCTTCGATTTTGCCTCCTTTAGTTTGGGCTGTAGTTTCTTGCGTCGCTGACGGACTTCGTATGGAAATTGCTCCCGGCTGCCACAATGGTGCCTCTCAAATCACGGCCACTGTGCCACACAAGTTCTCTGTGCTTATGAAATTAAATCTTAGCCACTATTGGTCGTGGGTTGCCGCCAGTCTGTTCGTGTTTGCCGATCCTATGGACCCTTTCGAAAGAGAAGGGTATCTTGTGGCGGACACTTGGAAGCTGTTCCTTAATGAAGGAGTTGAGCAGCGTATATGTGTCTTCTTTGTCTGAATGTCGCTGTCGACTCTTTCATGTTGTAGAGCTTTTGAACATGTTAACCATGTTTCTTTCGAGGTTCAGCATGCTGCTTAGACAGAAGGTTAGTTGATTCAACGAGTTCTTCAATACGTGAAACTGAGATGCAAAGGCGCTGTACATCGGTCTCGAATTGAGTAACTCGAGTGGTGACTCCTTCTAGAGAAGATCTTAAAAAGTCCACGTTTTGGTTGATTCGTTCAAGTTTGCTTTCTGTTGCTTTTGAGGACTGGATTACGCAGTTCTCTAGGGATGCAAATTTGTCAATGAGTGTTGCGGCCAAAGTAGGACAGTCGACAAATATATTCAGATGACCTTGACGACTATCAATATATTGGTTCTCGCTAGAGTTTTTAACATTTTTAACCATTGTGTCGTCAACGATGTCGTCAACGTTGTTGACAGAAGTGTTTACTTGTCGAGTTAAACTTTCGTCAACGTTACGAATATTAATTCTTTCTCCTTCAGTATGAATTGTCTGGTGAGCCTCACTATATATTTGTGATAGCAAGAGTGGGGACTCGGGCGGCATGCCTGAGCTCCACTGCGGACTCAAGTCACTTTTTGATAATTTTGATCTTGAATAGTCATTTGGACTAGGTGTAGATGCAGGAAAATGTCTCTTACTACCTATAGCTTCTAGCGACGTACACTCTATTGTTCCTTCCATTATTAAGTCACGTCAGAGAAATAACTAAAGTGAATAAATGCGTTTCTCGGTCAGCATAGTAGTTACATGACAGGGGTTATAGATAAACTATAATAACAAACGTTTATTTTCATAACATCAGTGAATGTATTGAAATAATACTTTGAGTCGTGTTTGTAGCTTGAGGCATAGTGTAGTGCTGACAAAAATAGTCACGTCTAATAACGCTTGGAATTATAGCTTGTTCGTTTATCCTTTTAGCATGGCGGACGGGGCGGGCAGGAGAAGTGAATTGAAAATCAGTTGACGTAGCTGACAGGATATTATCGATAAGTTGTAGTATATAGAGTTAACACCCTGTAATTCTTTTCAAAGCATTAATCCGCTTTGAAACCACTATTTGTAAATGTAGTCCAACATGTTTGAAACGCACTGATCATAATAAAAGGAAAGTTATAATAGTCCAGATAATACTCAGTGAAATTTAAACAAAAACATTAGAACAGAAAACACTCATGTCGCCATTACTGGACAGGTACTACTGAGGTCCTACTGAGGTCCTACGGGGGTTTTGATTATCGATATTTACTACTTAAACTTTGACCTAGAATTAGAAGAATCGAAAAGTATCGCAGCATCAGAAAGCATCGATGGCATCGATAAATCGTGTATTAGTAACTTTCGTTTAGTACGTGCATCGATGGCATTGCGGTATCACTGTCACGTGTTCATATGCGTATTTTCATCACCCCACCTCCGTTATCGTGACACTCTTTCATCCGAGCAACATGTTATATCATTGTAGTTATTGATGATGATAACCTAACATTTTTTAATATTATTTCGTGTAGGGGATGTTTACATTAGTTGTTATTAGCGGGTGAAATTGCCAGTCAGTCATGTAGCAGGAATCTGGCATTCCTGGAACGGGGGCAAACTTATGAGTTTTTAAGGGGTCACGGGTCATCAGCTGAATAAACGCTGTACGTAGATACAGTCAGTTCATATAGAAATCTTGTTTTTTGTACTGTTTTTTTGGTGTTTCAATTTTTTCTTTTGTTTTATTTTTAGTTTATTTTCCATGATCAATCCAACCATGCCACGAATTTTGACTTTCTTTCAGCAGTCGCTGGTACCGTACATATTCCTGTCGTCTTTCTTTCACCTCCATAATACATTGAGTTATTAAAATGTCAGTTTCATTTACACGTTCTTACAATTCAAATTATTTTCTTTATATTATAAATCATACATGTCAATTTTTGTATATTTTTATTTAAAAAGAGAACAATGTTTATGTTCTTATCAGAGATGTTTTCCCTCCTTTGATTTATGAGTTACAAGTGGTAATATCTTTTTTTTATAAAAGATCAGAAAAAATGAACACAAGCAAAAGCAAATGCTTAGCAAAAAGAGAGAAAGTGTCGTGAAGGCAAGGCAAAAGGAGTCTAAAGAAAGCACAGTAATAATTATTGCAATCTGTCTCACCAGTGTCGCCCCCTTTACTTTGTTATCGCTTTAAACAATTAGGTATTTTAGCCACTATTGGTGGCAGTGGGTTACTGTCAGTCTGTTGGTGTTTGCCGATCCAATCAGGTGATTTTACGACTCGCGGCACACGAAGTGCAATGCAATGTCTCAGTTAGTAAGAATCTTAAGTATCCGACGAAGTGCCACACATAATTACGCTCAAACCTAGTAGGTAAAATTAAACCATGAAAGTGAGTAGTACATCATTAGTAAATTTCAGCAAGTCAAAATCTAGGTCAAAGTATAGGTATGGATGTATGACACCATAGCATCATAAATGATTGTCCTTAGACACGTTTTTTCGGTGCTCTCCCAAAACACCAGGTCTTATTAGAAAGCGACCATTTCCACGGAGTTTAGGGGTCAAGGATAGGATTCCCTGACCATCTTTTGAAAGTTTTGTGATTAATTGTGTACTATTTCATACAAATTAGTCTTCTTTCAATTATCTGATATGAAAGTATTTGTCATTATGCTAAACCTTTCAAGACACGGATTGAGTTAAGATTGACAATTTACTACAACACCTCATCGATGCTTATCGATACCAACCGATGCCAATCGATGCCTACCGATCCCTGTAATTAGACAAATACAAAGTGCTCTGAATGTGTTACATTATTGTAAACGATTTGTTGCCCGTTGTTATGCTCATAGAAGAATGTTCTGCTTGAATGATTCATGGAATCGATCAGAAATGCACCAAAGATAAATAATACTAAGTATCAGCAGGTATCAAATAATCGATCTATGACTATC
The DNA here is from genome assembly GCA_032362205.1 of Clione limacina. Classification (NCBI taxonomy): domain Eukaryota; kingdom Metazoa; phylum Mollusca; class Gastropoda; order Pteropoda; family Clionidae; genus Clione; species Clione limacina. Next base: position 3,636 of record JAUUEB010009015.1, read on the forward strand.
GATTCCCCATTTCCTAATTCATACTCGTCTTTTACGTATCCAAATGTATTCTCTCTGTACAGTAGTTATAACACGACATATTTATTATCAGCCTTGTTTGCTGGATTTTGAATACCTTGAAAAAGTCAAACTTTTGATATTTTTTTCGAATTGTCTGCAGTTTCAACAACTATACATTCTAAGGACTTTTCACAGAACAACATCTCATCGTCTTTAATGTAGCCTAATTTAATCTTTCTCTCGTCACTTTGTTAGTATCTTGATTACGAAATAAAGTCGTAAGTATACGACATTTTCTGGCTCAAAAAGTAATGTGATTGAGTAAAATTGTGTTCAGTATTGATCGGATAAGATTTGGAAGTCTATCTTTTCAATCAAATGCATAAGACAAGTTACGTGATGTATTTGATTTGCTTACAATTCAATAAGAGTAATTTAAGATTAAAATAATCCACTTAAAAACAAATGCAGTTTTGAATTGAAAATAGTATAAGCATCTGATTGTCAAAACAGGACATTAAAAATAACATTTTAGGATTTGCAGATGAGATGACATTGTAAACAGTAAAGGCAAAATTGAAATAAATTCAACAAATTGGGACTTTTTATAAGTGAGTATTCAACAATCTACCTAAAGTTGACAAGAACTAGACAATTTAATTACGACAGGATTATATTTCTGTTCACTAGAAAATTTATTTTGTACCTCAGATTATTTGAAACAAGGGTCAAGCCAAAATGAACATTAGCAACACTGCGTACCCAATTAAATATGAGGAATTTGTAAACATCCCCAAGGACACTCTTAAAAGTGACCCTTTGCAAAACGAAGAAAGTAAGTGGGACTCTCTAGCGAAAACCATTCACTCTTCTGCAATTGCAACTTACGGGAAGAAAGAACGCAAACACCAGACTGGTATGAAGCTAATATAGCAGTTCTGGAGCCTATACTTCATGCTAAACGCAAAGTTTTGACCAAGAAAAAACACGATCCAATCACATCAGAGCCATATATGGGAGCATAACTCAAGCAACAGGTAAAGCAATAAAGAAATCAGCTCAACTCAAGTCAAAGTCAGGTGAGATGGTTTCCGACACAGACAGGAAGTTGGAGAGATTGGTAGAGCACTACCATGAACTCTACTCAACTTCCACAGTTGTCTCACAGGATGCACTTGACAGCATACCCGATGAGCCTATTATGTCTGAACTTGACAACCTACCCTTCAAAATAGTCATTGATGCTCTAAAGTGTGGGAACATTCCAGGGTAAGACGGCATACCTCGTGAAATCATCAAAAGCGGTAGGTCAGCTCTACAGTAACCACTCCATGAGCTCTTTTGCCTCTCCTTGGAGGAGTGCGAAGTTACTCAAGACATGCATGATTCTAAGATAGTCACTCTTTACAAAAACAAAGGAGACAAGTCTGAATGTAACAACTACCGCGGCATGACACTCCTGAGCATCGTAGGCAAGGTCTTTGCAAGCATTAGCCTGAACCGGTCTCAAGCTTCTGCCGATCGTGTCTACCCCGGATCGCAACTTAGGTTCCGGTCTAAGAAATCAACTATTGGTATGATCTGTAAAGTTAGACAACTGCAAGAGAAATGCAGAGAACAGCAGATACCATTATATATCTCCTTCATAGACCTCACAAAAGTGTTTGACTTGGTAGGCAGAAAAGGCGTATTTCAACTCATAAATAAAACAGGTTGCCCCTCAAAGCTGCTGAATATTTTCTCATCATGCCATGATAACACGCAGGGAAAAGTCTGTTTTGACTAGGAAACCTCAGAGCCTTTCAATATCAAGAGTGGAGTGAAACAAGGCTGCGTCCTTGCCCCAACTCTTTTTGGTATCTTTTTTCAAGGAATTTATCGGCATACACGCAGCGACGGAGGTATCTACACGCCACGCCGTTTGATAGGAAAAACCAAGAGAAGGTCAGTCATCATAAGATAATTGCTTATTGCCGATGATGCTGCTATTACCTCGCACACTGAGCAGGGTCATCAACAGAGGATGGATAAGTTCTTCGACGCTTTCAAGAAATTCGGACTTAGCATCAGCATAAAAAAGACCAATGCCATGCCCAGGGTGTAGTTTCTTCCCAAAATATCACCATAGAAACTGAGGAACTCGTTGTCACTGATGACTTTACATACTTAGGCCCAGCAAGAAAACCGACTGGAAAGCTTTTACATCCCCTGCCTCATACGTATCCTAGCGATTCGTTGAGAGGATAGAGTTACCAATATCGAGGTTTTTGAGACTGCTGACTCACTCAGCATGCATCTCATGCTCTCCCACCGCCGACTACTCTGGCTAGGCCGCGTAATCTGGATGCATGATGGTCGCATCCCAAAAGATGTTTGGTCAACTTGCAACAGGGACTCGCCCCTTGGGCCGACCTTTGCTACGTAACAAAGATGTCTGCAAGCGTGATAAAGAACTGACAGGTATTGAACCAAAGACGTGGGAGAATATTGAAAACGACCGTGTCAACTCGAGACACACAGTCAACGAAGGTATCACGAAAGGAGAGGCAAAGCAAAGGCATCAACGCGAGGACAAACGACAGAAAAAGAAGACAAGAATGAACGAAAAGGTACAAGACACAGTTTCCAATAACATCTGAAACATATGTGGTCTTGATTGCCACGCCAATATTGGGCTGAACAGTCACTAAATGGCATGTAAAAGACGTTAAGGAAAAGAATTATTCGCAGGGCGCTAAACCATTGTCTTTCGAGACAGACAGCAGGTAGGGGTGTCGGTCTCAGGGTGCCAGTGATTATGCGACAGGCATTGTTCAACTCTGAGTCTATGATTTAAGCATGGCAGGAAATTGCCCAGACTGATGTGCAGTATTCTGCGGTAGAGTAGCTGAGAGCCTGAGCGGTTGACCTGAGTGTGCTTGGATTTGTTCCCCAGTTTGAATTTGTCAACTTGCTTAGCAGGTTGTTTCTCGTGGCAACTTTCGCTTTCATTTTCCTGGTGTGCTCCTTGTAGGATAGGGTTCAGTTAAGTGTCACTCTCACAAAATACAGCGAAAACAACATCATGAGTGGGGAAGTTATTATATAATATATTGTAGCAGCAACTTCTAAGTATCAATAAATTTCAAGTTGATATAGTAGCAATAAATAATCTACTAGCACTCACTAAAAATTCCTACCAAACGAGTTTCTTAGCTTTGTTTAAACTAACAAAACAGAATGATGTATGTATGTGGATAAATTGTTCGTTTCACTCGTAGTCCTTCGAATGAATTACATTATAGCTATTATGTTGCTTTATTTCTTTTTCAACAAATCAATGTTTTCAAACTAACATTCGAAAACAATGTACTCACCCAGAATAAAGTGTCCAAAACCCAGATGGCATTTTGTTTCTGTATTGTCGGATAGTATAGGTGCGATTTCGTTACAAAATGGTTCGGCGTTTTCTGGAGACTCATCGTCAATTATGTAGTCTCTAGCAGCCTTTGACAAAAAAAGTTTAAGAATGAATGTCAACTCGTATATTTTTAATATATATCTTCACATGTTGTGAACCTTGTTTAACAAAGTTACTTCCTTTTTAATATCTTAGAATTCAACACAAACCAATCGTGTGATACCTGTGGATGTTTTAAATTTAGCATTACTTACGAGTATTTGCAGTGCATTACATGGTAAAGTATAAATTTCATATTTATACCAACGTGTAAACTGTTTTTCAGTTGGGCCCACCACATCTTTGAGATCTACTGAAGATCAGTATGGTCGTTTCGTCACATCATATTATTTCTCGTTGAAAGATGTTGGCATCCAGCCACTTGTTACTATCGATTATTGTGACTTACTCTATTTTTTCTGAGATGTTTAGTTAGGGATTGGCATGGTACGCACACCTTATGTATTTTTTGTTATCAATGTTAATATTATGAGTTACAGCTTATGAATATATTTATCTTGTTTTTAAAGTAATGTTCAGAGTCAGCATTGGATGTGTTTTCAGACAGGTACTTAAAGTGTTTACAACCGATAATTCTATAATGTTAAACCGGAAACACAAATTTGGGGGGCGTGCCTGACCTATCAATTATAGTTTTGGAATATGATTTAAAAAAGTTAAACATTTAATCCGTTTCCGTAGTGTCTAAATATTCTGCCACAAACCTATTTAAAAAAATCAATTGGTTGCAGAAAATCGGTACGTCAAAGTGCATAGATAGGAGAGGGAGACCAGTTTTGTATTCGCATCGTACTAAACAGTGACTACCTGTGGAGAAAACTCACAACAAAATTAAAGTTCTTAATGTTGTACAAGTGATATATGAGTCACTTGAGTATTTAAATAAAGTGTTCCTATATATTTCGTCTTAAATAACGCCCTTAACAGACATGCATCAATATTAACGAATCCTTTCACCTGAAATGCGGGGTAGAGAAAATATGCTTTAAATATATACCAAACTCACTTATAATGATTAATAAAAGGCAAAATACACAGAGCCTATCATTGAGTGCCCTAGGATTGAGTTTCAAAAACCTTTTGCAACAATCAGATATATTTTTGTCATATCTAATATCTTTTAGTTCTAGTAAATTATAATGATATGCTATCTTTACACTCTTACACCAGCAACCATTTTATTTACATTTTCTCCAAATGTATGTAATTCTTTCGAATATGAGAGAATCTAAATCTTTAGATGTGAAATAGTACACTGAAGGCAATCGGCAATTAATATTACAAACAATACTAAGTTTTACAGCCATGTTTTCATTACTCACTTTTGTATTTTTCATTATAATAATTTAAAATTTGTTTTGTATTTGTATAACTCAAATTCAAATGTTTATTGTAGGCTCTTGGCCAATTCAAAGCATAAACAATTCATGAAGAGAATTAAACAGTTAAAAAAGAAAAACACCCAATAATGACATCCCCTCTCCCTCTCCCTCTCCCTCTCAATGCAATACATTACATGTAGAAATAACAAGTACAAAACAAAACATGTACAGCATCAAATTAAAACAACTAATATAGGTAAAAATCAAGTCAAAGTAATTCCTAAACCTGAACTTAATCAAAAGTAAAATAGTTAAACTAACTGAACAAAAAAACAAAATGTATTAAATAATATATACTTGCAATCATTATATACAATTTAGACACACAACCTTTATTTATGCAATAACTAATCGCAATCACGCACATATATTGACACATTCACATCTTGCACACCACACACACGCACACATCCACGCACGCACTAAAATAAAATATTGTATTACATCAGTAAACATTATAACTACAGCATTGTACTCACTGATTGCCTTATGACAAAATATGCCAAACTTTCTTAAAACGTTAACAACTTTACTGTCAACCAATTAAATCAATAAATCAATAATCAATAAATGTCTTAGAAATGTATTGGTTTCTTAAATGTGTGTATCTTTTACATTTTAGAACAAAGTGATACTCGTCTACGATTTCTTGCCATTCTGTAAATATCCTGTTTGTAAAATATATAATTGGTATTTGCCATCTTCCTCTCTCTACCATTAAATTATGTGATCCTAACCTTAATTTGGAGAGTACGTTTCTTATATATTTCTCCTTAATGTTTATTAGATAACCAGACATTTCGTTCTCATGCGTTAAGTATTCATCAAGCCTATGACCACTTACGTATGTCATAGCGTCGTGGTTATTTTGCAGGAATATATCTTTCACTCTTTGTTCAAACATATTTAACAATGATTTAGGGTTACCGTTATTCTGTTGCAACGAAATATTACCACATCCGTTTTCTTCTTAAAGTTGTTTGAGTAGTGAAGCCCAATTTGTCACTGAACTATCTTCTTCTAAGTCCTTGACAAGTTGGTTGTACGTTATTTTCTCTGGGAAAGTGTCTTTCATGTTTACTATCTTAAACCAATACTTTAAAATGTGAATCTTTCTACAGATTGCCATTGGAAATTGACCCAGCTCTCTATAGATAAAAGACTTTGGCACTATTTTTTTTACTGCTAGGATAGATTAAAAAAAAACTAAATACATTTTTTGACTTTAAATAATATAAAATGTTAATATTCACAATGTACAAATTTTTTCTTGTGCTCTTCTTTTATTCAATGCTTTCCTAAGGGGTCATCAATTTTTACACTTTGGATAATAATAATTATAGTTATAAAAATGCCTACACTGATGTAACAAGTCTGGTATTACCGAAGATTCGTGAGATGAAAATGTATAAAGACTAGTTGGTTTTATGTGCCATATGCAAATTGAGGTCAAATCATATAAATTAAGAGCACTCTTCTTCCAAACGTAACATATTTGTTCAAATGGATAAAATTGGAAATATTCTATCACCGGTCTTATAAAATCGTTTTTTGACGGACGAAGAATATTCAAAGAGAGTAGAGAGCTGCTGACTTAACAGTTTTGTTCGATACTACTTCTTATTATGCATGAGACCATATTATCAACATGTCTATTGCATAATGCCTACGATGATTTAGTTGTTCAAAGTGCAAAACTACTAGACTTAGAAACTTAAAACGACCAAATACTGATAAGAAAATTGGATCGAATGCAGGCATACAGAGGTTATTCAACAAATACCTTTAAGAAATATGCCGAATATAAAAAATAACATACAAAAAACATTTTTGCATAAGCCAGTTTTCTCGATTAATATGTTCTAAAAAAGACTGACGGCTACTTTGGATCTAAGTGAGGTTAGCCATTCATTACAGGAAGTGGCGCTAACATGTATTCAAGGTCACATAGCTACAAAAAATGTGTCGAGAAATGCCATTATCGTCTAGACACAAAATCTGGAGATGAGAGGTCTAGCTACAAAACATGTTAATGGACATGTTTCTGTGTTTATTTCTTCATTTCATATGTGCTGAATCTGAATATGGAGGATATATACATCAAGTACGCAATTGACTTGCTCAAATGGGGTCAAGATCAAATAAGACCGCCTTTTATAATTATAAAAAAAGGTTTTTATCTATTAACAACCATCTCTTCAAGAAAATTCCATTATGATAATTTATCAATCCATGGGCCATGTGTAAAAAATCATTGTTTTTAATGTCAATGTCATTTAAAGGTCAGATGTATCGGGTTCCCTCAGAAGCATGTATCGGTCACTGAAAAGCAGAGTTGCCAACAGTATGGTCCATAAAGACACAGTATTGCAAGAAAATAAAAAAAATACGGATGCAAGGAATAACTTTAGAAATTCTTACTTATGGTAATATAGTCCAACGGTCTCTCTTTTAAAATTATATGGGAGATCAAGTATTTTTTAAAAACATATATATTAACCCCAAATGACAGGGAAACAAAAATTTAACTCCGGAAATTAAAACTGCATATCAATAAACGTATGAAAATCGATATCATACGGCTATATATTGAGATTCTTAGTTGTGTAGATAAACCGAAAATGGACGGCGGCCATCTTGAATTTATGCTATAACTAGAGTTGCACAAGAACGATTTTTGTAAAAACAACGTTTTATCACTCCAGGGGCCCTTCTTAACAAGAATAAAGATGAAAAAAACTCGATCTCCAAAATTGCAAGGTTTGGTCCTAGAGCGCTGGACTATTATTGGGTTGGAGACCAAGAGTGTCCATGTGAAGTGTTGCAGAAACCATTGCGTCCCATCTATCCGAGTGGATGATCAGCTGTGAAATATGTGACTACTTGCATTTACTTGAACCTTATCTTAATTGTCTTTGTTTCTCTCTTCTTCTACTTTATCATATGTATAAAACCCTTCCACGTCAACATTTTCTTCGTGCAATTGATCTGAAAGTTAAGTCATTTACAGTAAACGATATTAAAATGAATTGTCAGGATATATAGCAGATCGTTGAAGGTTAAAAATTGCAGCATCTTCTGATTTTTACTTGCGTTTTTTGTCATAAAATAATACAAATAATGCCAAGCTATACTCATGATGTTTTACGTGCAATGTCCCACACATTTTCAAGGTTATTTGTTTTGCCGTTTACTAAAACAATCTGTGTAGTAAGACTGGAGCACAAAAAAAAGAAAATGTGACTGGTTTTATGAGTCAGAACACAGTTTTGAGATATTTAAAAAAATTAATTTTCAAAAAATGGGAAATTGTATTATATATACGTTCATGTACATGTTCTAAAAAGTCCCAGAAGGGTTGTACTTGAATGACCAGAGAGCCTCTAACGGCATATTTTTGGGGGTCAAACTAATCTGGTAGGTACAGTGTTTCCCTCTTTCCGGATCATTGGCCTCTGAATACGGAGACTTGTCTCTTTATAATGTTTGACCCAAAAATATATTGTTGTTAATGTTGTTGTTGATGTTGCTGTTGTTATTGTTGTTGCTGTTGTTGTTGTTGTTGTTGCTGTTGCTGTTGCTGTTGCTGTTGTTGTTGTTGTTGTTGTTGTTGTTGTTGTTGTTGTTGTTGTTGTTTCTGTTGCTGTTGCTGTTGCTGTTGTTGTTGTTGTTGTTGTTGTTTTTGTTGTTGTTTTTCTTAAGATAATGATACTGTAATCCTTGTTTTCATAATTTTCATAGAACTTCTTAGTTTTTTTGTATAGTTTCACAATAATCATTTTTACGCGGATATGAAAAATGAAGACTCTCCAATCCAAACCTCCAATCTCATTAATTAGAAGAAGACAGACACTTGACCACGTGTTGGCTTTAATAGCGAATAGAAAGATACAAGCTCAAACATTGAACAATGAATACAGGGTGGTCCGAGTGACCTTTTTATACTATGATAGTTACATACCTTTTCAAACATGACATTCTAGATTTTTTATAAGTATATGGGGTCAGCCGACAGGCAACGTCCTAATACAAAAAAATAATTTGTCATATTATGCTAATTTATAGTAAAAATGGGGTAGACCCCAACCGTCCAATTTTCTTCGTCACGCTTTTCCAGAACATTGTAAATGTTCTGTTTTCATTCGACTAAATCTTCTTGACTTTCTTTTGTTATATATGTTAATTTTTCCCACAAGGATCAAGCCAGTAGTTTTGTATGAGCTCTAATATAGGGTGCTTAAAAGGTGATGCAATCGTATGAATATGAAAGTGCGCATAATAAAGAAATTATATGTCACTTTTGGAGCACACTGTAGGTAATGAGAATGCATATCGATATTTGTGTTAGTTTTTTTTTAAATATATTTATATGTCTCTGCATAAAGTAAAAATATGACTTCAAATGTATCTGTTTTCGGACACTATGAGTAACAAGTTGACTTTAGAAATAAGTGCACTCTTCATTATATCAATTAAAAAATGACTTTCGTCATAAAAATACCTATTTTTGTACGCTCTTCGTATTGATAATATTTTTACCCGTACTAAAATCGAACCATCTCGTCTTTTATTCTTATTCTGTTAATTTTATTTTATTCTCACGCCAGAATTATCAAATTAAGCATTTGCTAAATATGATCTTTCTATTCATAGGCATAAGAAACGTATCTGTCACTTTCCAAGATATTTGGCCCCAAACCCGAGGAACATTTTTACCAGTCTCATATACTCTCAAGAACAAAGTGCCATATAGCACTAACACCTAACTCTAACCAGCACGACATTTTATCATCGTGATTATCAGGCGGGTAGCCAGGGGGACATGAAGGAAAGTCCCCCTCCCCCATTTGAGATCCAAAATGCTCTAATTTGCAACAATCTAATCCCAAAAATTTATCAAGAGCCATTGCTTCGATAATATGCTCTTAAATGCTATAAATTTGCATTATTTTAAACCAATTTCAAAAAATTCGCAGCCATTGCTTTGAAAATATCAAAGGTTATCCCCCCATCCCATTTTAAAATCCTGGCTACACGCCTGGTGATTATTTTCATTCTCATCCTTGATAACCTCAACAATATCATAATCCAATCTTTATATAAAACTCATTACTTGAATAGCTCAAAAGAAGTTTTGTTACCGATAAATGACAAACAATTATTAGATATAATTTCAAAATATAAGCTTAAAGATTTGTTTTGTTCACAACTGCCCTTGAGGTAATACTAATCAAAAGGGGTCACAAAAAGATAGAAGTGGGCAGGGTATAATTTAAAAAAAGAAAATTAAAAAAAAGAAAATGTCAACGCCAGATTTTTGGAGCACATGACTCTTTTATAAATAGAATTGAAGCACACCGTAAAATACTAAGATAAATATTTTTTTAAACATACACCTAAGGGCTGAGACGACACTAACAAAACAACAAGCAGATAACAATATTTTTTCTAAAGAGTAGCTTAGTGCAACATATGAAAAGGTCAAATCAATCATCCAGTTATGAGTTGTAGTAATCCAGGCGTGACCGTACAAATTATTTATCTGGTAATGATGTTTCATTTTTGATTAATTGCAGTGGAAAATGCTATTCATTGAAAATGAGATATGCGGATGATCGCTTATGAGCTTAATGATACATAGGTTTATAAATTATTATTAGAAACACGATTATATCATCAAACAATACGCCTTCATTTCCAATTTCAGATATTTAAGTTACTTCGTCAGATGGTACATCGCTACAAGTTACACAATGTGATTAATTATTTCCCCTTAATAGTGAGTTAACAAGATTAATACGCATGAAGGATACGGCTTCTTTCATGTTTTTTTTTAAACAGAGGCCTCCTATAGGCAATTTTTATATAGCCTCATTCGGACTGTATTATATAATCCATGCCTTATGTCATTAATTTGTTTTTCACTCTTATTATAGCAGTCACAATGGGTTTTTATATTGGGAGGTTGGATGGTTGTCACTGTTTGAGAGAAAGAAATACCGAAGTATTGCCAACAAGACTATGTAAAGCCAATGATTAACGTAAAATCAGTCTTCTTGTTTGTCTCTTCCTTCGACTTCGTCTGAGTTCGTCTCATTCGTAAATTACATAAACAATAAATATAATTAACTAAAATACATAAACAGTCAAACACAACAATGATCTTCATATTTTTGTGTCAACCTTACTACTGAAAAAAATCGGGTAAGTTTTTCATTTGTTAGACACTTTTCAAAGTCGTTGCGGCCCGTTATTTGTACTAACGTATAATTTGCAGCAAAATATCTAACTAAAATATCAACGGCCAAAATGGGGAACACAATATAAAAAGGCTGATCTATGCATAGGACATTCACAGTTGTCAGACAAAAGATAGGACAAAAAATCCCCGAAAACTGTTTGAAAATCTAATAAAAAACATAATACCCACCCCCCTCACCAAATATAGATAAAAACTCCAAGAAAATTCAAACCAAACACCAACACATTTTTGGGTCACATGCCTATGGACATGTATTTTAAAGAAGTTAACCACATATATGTTTGCTAGCAAAAACAATCTAAAAGGAGGACACAACTGTGTGATGACAATGAAGTATGAACATGAAGAAGGATCCTGTCCTTACTTATCTCAGATCACCTTTGTGGCTGTTTGCTGACCGGAATGATTCTTTCTTTTTTTATGTACAATAATATAATAGAGGGAAAATCTACATTTTTACGTATCTATGTATCTATGTCAAATGGGACACCCAACCTGTCAAATCAATGTGGTTTGTTTTGTTGTTTTATCTTCTGGCTTCAAACCCAAGGAGTCAAGCTGGGTCAAACGTTCACATACATATTTAAACGCTGTGGTGCTTACTCCAACCCAAATGACAGAAACTATCCGTATAAAGGAATATTTATGTATATATCAAAATCAAATATCTATCACCACCGCAACTGTCTGTGACATTTAGAACCAGGGGCGTATCCAGGGTTTTGAAAGGGGGGGGGGGAAGTTCAAAAGGGCACTTTTCAACTTAATTTTTGAAACAAAAAGGGCACTTTTTCGAGATAAAGGGAATTTTCCACGACAAAAAGGCATTTAAAAAACATTAAGACATTTGTTTCACCCTTTGAAAAGATCTGTTTCTGAAAAAGGGCACTATCCTAATCTAGAAAAGGCATAATTTAACTTTTTTCCCAACAAAATGGCACGTTTCGAGAACATGGGCATTTCCACGAATAAAAGGCATTTTTTAAGAGAAGCATGTCTTCTTTTTCTTCTTTCCTTCTTTTTTTCTCTTTTTTCCCTCTTTTTCTCCCTTGCATTTTATCCCACCCGTAAAGAAGAAAAACGAAGGGGGGGGGGACATTCCCCCGTGTCACCCCCTTAGATACGCCCCTGAAGTCACATAATACGGAAGTAAATATTGGAACAGTTTTAATCGAATCATTTTGTATTGAGTGCCATCTATATATTCGTTGTATTATGCTGATGAGCGCCCCCTATATCTGAAGGAGCCCTGCTGACAGAAACTGCGCGAGAACATGAACATGTTTGCATTATAATTTGTTTTTATGTATTAAATTGCTGTATGTTTACACGCTTCCTGGTTCAAAATTCATGTGTGTACATCCGTTAAAGTTTGTTTTTATATTCAAAGTTTGAACTTTTTTTTGATTTTTTTGCTTTTTTTTTGGTGATTCAGAAAGATGTTATATTTTTATTACTAACTTTGACTAGATGGACAATTAATTTTGTTGTTTCTGCTATTTAAATTTATTCTTCAGCTGTTGGTGCTGGACTTTTTAACATTTCAGATGGGACGATGGATGATGGGCTCCTTTCAGTCTTTTCCCGACTGAATTTCGACCAATTTGTCTAAAACCACACACAAAATGTGTGGGCCCGGCGGATGTTGTTGTATTTGCTTTCGATCTATCCTAAAAAATACTGACACGCAAACAATCTATAGTGTTCAAAATGACGTCAACATCGTGCGATTTTGTGTTTGTGGAATTTCAAAATTTCAACCTTATTTATTCTTTCTCTTTTGTGAACAAAGGAACAATCAATGAGTTAATACAGTAGTGATCAATAATTTAACAATCACACATTACTTTTTTTAAAGTTTTAAAGCCTAGCGTCATACATTACTAGAAAGCATATTTATTGATTCGTGTAATGCTACCTTATAGAAAATTAAGATTATCCTCAAAAGAATGATGTCATGCACATAGGGAAAGAAAAGCAACAAAATATATATCAAATTAAGGAGAGTGAGTCACTACAATAACTAAATATGACATTATCTGAAAAAGATGTCGGCCTCTATGTTGAAACTGAACTAAAATTCAAAGATCATAAAAAATCAAGCAAAGCAACATCTTTATCCACTAGTAATATGGTATTATGATTTCGTTATTAAACGCGTTTATGGACCCTTATTTTGAATATGTAACTTTTATATAGCGTTGGTAAACGAAGAAACTGACAAATTGAAAAATCTCAACTTACCTAGCCTTGTCCCAGGGAGTACTTAATGTATAAAACATGCCAACTTACCTAGCCTTGTCCCAGGGAGTACTTAATGTATAAAACATGCCATTCACTTTATGATCCTAGTTACAAATCACAATCTGGTTTTGTGTAGAATAAGTAGGACTAATACTAACAAAACGCCACATTTAAAAGTCCATGAGCAAACTTAGGGAAACTAGTAGTGGCGGCCTAATGTCGGCCCCGTTAGGGGGTCGGGAAAGGGGT
>JAUUEB010009126.1:0-17229 GCA_032362205.1 Clione limacina
AGGTGGTGATGGGCATGACTGCCATCAACCCCTGTGACCGCCTAGCTTGGCGTGGGAGATTGAGACATGTCAGGCGGGCCCTCTGTAGAGGATTAATCATGGCCCCCTTGATTAAATAAATGTGGATATTATGATGATGATAAAATTACAATTCTTTATTCAATTACATCCTGTAGATTATCAGTATTTCTTCATTACTCAATCAAGAAAAGTGTAGCTCCTAAAAACTATTCAGTTCAGTGTTACGTCAGGGAGTTCATGCTAATAAAAAATGTGGCGCATGTAGTAGGAGTAGGGCACTATAGGCTGACATAGCCTTTGGCCTTCTCTTAGTAGTGATTGTTTTTTTTTATTCCAGGATATAGTTAGAAAGAATTTTAGCAGTACATTGAATAGCCAACAATCAGACATTTAAAGATCATAAATACAATTAGATCATTCTTTTGGGGACTAAGCAGTAGTGCTTATAGAATAGATAAGTTTACTGTACTGCTTGTCAAGTCTATTTTTAAATATGTTAAGGGACTTTGAAGAGACAATATCCTCAGGCAGACTGTTCCAATTGTTAATATGTTAGTAAAAAACTTTTGATACCTTGTGGTTACTGCTCTTTCCTTTGTTAGTAAAACTGTGTGATCTGGTAACACTGTCCAAGTTGAGTGAAGAAGGGGTGATCATATATGTTGTTTTTCAAATACTTCAATAAGGTCACCCCTCAATCTTCTATATTCTAAGCTTTAATCTTTTAAGTCTCTCCTCATATGGTACGTTCTTCATTCCGTGCAATTACAGTGGACTTTTTTCTATAATTTTAATGGTTTTTTTCCTGTAGGGGGACCATACAGCGTTGCCATATTCTAGTACTGGTCTTATTAGGGCCTTGTAAAGGGGTATTAACACTAGATCGTCCCTGCAACTCACATGTCCTTTTTTAGTGTTGTATACAGGGATGAGGAAAACTATAAACATTTACCGGCCAATCTGGCAGACAGTTTCTGAAATTTACCAGCCAAATAATAAATTTACCAGTCAACACAATCCTAATGAATCTTAAACAACGACTATGGTAACCCTGCGCGTTAAACTACTATACAAAATAATTAAATGAAATAATACATATATATATAAATAAAGCTATCAACAAGGATACACAAAACAGATGTAACAGGTTAAAAAAATGTATCATATCATTAATGTTGCAATCTAGTATATCTCTCGGATGTGAGGAATGATCTACGTATCGTTTTCTTAACCTTTTCTTCATTTCGTTGTTCTCTCAGGCCCGTACCCAGGAATTCATTTGGGGGGTCAAAGTTTTTCCTGGGGGGACAGACTAGTGTGAAGCAGGTGCGTAGCCAGGATTTTGAAATGTGGGTGCAACCTTGGATATTATCGAAAAATGGAATTATGAAAGCTGAATGGTGCATTTTAGAGCAATTTTGGTACCCGATGAGAGGGATGGACTTCCGCATGATTTTATCCCCAAAATGTTCATCAGGGGTGTAGCAAGGAATTTTTGTTCGGGGAGATTATGTAATAAGCAGAGCGTAGCTCGGCGAAAGGTTTTGAAAAATGGAAGCTAAATGGTGTATTTTAAAGCAGTTTTGGTTCTCACGGGGGTTTGGGGTGATGATTTTATCCCAAAAGTATATGACAGTTAATTGACTCATACAGTGGTCACTCACTTTCTTTGTCAATTTTTTTCTTTCATCATAGGTGTGGCAAACAACTTTTGGTTGGGGGATTATTTAACAAGCTGAGCGCAACGATGCGAAAATAATAAAGATATGGAAGCTAAATGGTGCATTATAAAGCAATTTTAGTACCCGGTGGGGAATGAATACCAACAGCTTGTGACATTGGGGAACGAGACTCAATATTGAGGAGGGTAGTTTTTTTCATCCGCCAATCTGGCGGACAGCACAGCTTTTGGATTTTACCTGCCAGGGCCGAATTTTACCCGCATTTGGCGGAAAGGCGGGTTGTTTCCTCAGTCCTGGTTGTATGGATATGACTGTTAAAATTTAGTTTGGGGTCAATGTTGACCCAAAGATCCTTCTCGCAGGTTGTTTCCTGCAGAACTGACACATTATCACCCTCCTTAATAAAATATTGGTGTTAAGGATTGTTTTTGCCAAGCTGTAGAATTTCACATTTGTCGCTATTAAATCTGATCATCCACTTTTCGGAGCGCATCGGTTTCTAAGATTATATTTTTCATTGAAAAAGTTCAGTAGTAAGTAAGAATTATCGTGTGCATCATAGACTTATTTTCATGTGAAAGGATAGTCATATCTCTTTTAATGTTCCTAATGTCAAGAGGTACTTTTGATTTATGGCATATTCAAGAAACAAGGTCATCAACCAAGATGCATTTGCACATAAAACAACTGCATCAAATTTGAGAGTGGAAGTTGAGGTTATTATTAACATACACTACAATGAATTAAGACAGCATTCAATTTAAACAGCTAACATATTTACACAATACGCTGATGAGATTGTTAGATATCAGCTAAAAGCACAATGGATCTAGGCTTTTAACAAGGCTGCTCTTCAAGACATCAATTGTTGGAGCTAGAGTTAATAAAGTAGCATGCAATGCAAAAGCTGAAGAAAGTCACAGCTGTCAAATACTGAGAAAAGATTGCACAAATCAGAAAGTCTCTAAATATGCTTCTTAAGTCGTAGATGGAGGAACAGAGCATTCTTTAAGATTATCCACAGTGCAGTGACATTTCTACTTAAGATAAGCATAAAAACCTGTTCAACTCAAATTGTTTTCTTTTCTTTTTCTCAATGCATGAAATGGCTTAATTTCTTGCTGCCTCTATAGTGCCCCTTATCACAAAAAGATGTTTACCTTCAACTCACCCATACAAGACCCTAAAACTGAACAATTCCTATTTCTTTTTTCATTCTTTTTGTTTGACAGTCAGGGATTCTAACTTCAGTAATGAAGGTGGCAGTATGCTTTCGTGTCACCATTTTTGAATTTTTGTTAACAATGTATGGGGTCACCACATGATTGAATGATTCAAGGTTTACTGATTTGTATATGTATAGAGTTAACATTGATTCGCTGTATTGTTTGTCTCAATGGGCTTGCCTCATCTGCCCCAATTTGGGCATTTTCTGGTCTGGATAGTTGCAGAGAATATTTCAATGTAGTCACAAATATATTCAACTCTTCTTCAACCACGTGTGCTAGCAACCTGAAGATTGGTTGGTATACAATAGAAGCTACAGAAAGTGGCATGGGTAAGCAATTCAAAAATCTGTTTGTTCCTCTGAGAGCCACCTTCAACCTCACCCATGTCATAAAGTCTCAGTGATGAAGTTAAACCCTTTTTTGGTCCTTCCAATACACTGTTTTTCTATCTGGTTTAGTTCTAAAGAGTGGATTGTATATATTTAAGATACTTTCTTTAAAACTATAGACATGAAACTTATGTCAAAGACTTTAGAATCCCTTTTGTCTCCCTTATAAACCCAGACCACCCTCAGAAATGCAAAGTACCATCAAGGTAAGTAAAAATGCTTTCAAGTCGTAAAAGAAGGCGTGTGCCTCGTAAGATATTGATGAAAGAATTGACAATAGGACAATAAGACTGTATACTGACTAATCTAAAAAGTGGACACCTACACATAACAAGACTAAGAGGTGAGGGAACTATAACGATGACTATATCAAGCTCAACATGGTTTTTGCACATAACCATTTAAATAAAGCTGTAACAGCAACGCCTACAACAACTCATTGTTCCACTCATAGTGCCACCAAGCAAGCTCTGCACTGTGAGCAACATAACTACAGGTTACTTTATTGGTGCAAGTGGATCCCAGTTTAAAAAATAGCTTCTTGTATATGTGCTGATAATTGGAATCAGTACATTTTCTTCAAGACAAAAGTTTTACTCAACCATTATGTAAATTTTGAAAATATGTTCAGAATTTTAAGAAAAAGGAAATATTGCATATACTGGTACTTATTATCATTTTTACTGTACAAACTAAATAATTCACTTAAGTCTAGTAATGAATATAAGATCTTACACAAATATAGACAATCAACATAAAACAAAAAAAGTGACACAAAAAATCTGTCCATACCCTGGAGATGATACCACGAGCCTTTCTAGCAAGGAGAGCACCAAAACCTTTCCTGAAATACACAAATGTGAAGTATGTATTAAAAGTGGTAAAAAAAATAGTATCTAAACTTTTCATGCATCTGCTTAAAAATAGTAACTAGTTGATTGAGTATTTAGCATTTAAAGAAATGAAAATATTTGTACATGCCTCATTTGAATATCAACCTACAAGTTACAATTTTACTAATTGACCTAAAATTAATAAAACAAACCAAGTGCCAGAAATAGAAAGAACATCATAGGAATAGGATATCTCATCTGATCATAGAAAATGTGTCAGATAACGTTCTTACTTTTTAGGAGATATTCTGTTCTTGTAGTGATCCATTATCTTCTCCTCCAGTCTTTCTTTTTGTCTCCGAAGTTCAGACAACTTCTCTCTGGGGATAACATACAAAACATTGTTAGGAAAAAAATATCATTGCCTGAGATTTAGATTATAGAATGTTGTGCATAGAGTGTTTTGGCTGATCTTTTAATTGAAAAGTGTTACAAAAATAAAGTCTTGAGAAATAGTTTAAACAAAAAACTGTTAAACCATTTTTGTAAGAATTTATTTTACATATCAAGGAAATTAGCTTTTGGGAGAGACTTTCGACGGCTAGTCTGAAAATGTGATTGTCTTGAGAAGTCTATTTCTGCAGCAAGCAACATTGCATTGTTGCAGAGACATGAGTTTGACTTAAATTTGAATTATTGTACAAACTCTTACATGTTCAATTAGTTATTTTCAAAGTTATGAGCCATTTTCTTTTAACTATGACCTAGAACGTTTTGCAAAGGATTCATTTTGGATTATTGCCCCTTTTCTTGCAAAATTCTAGAAAATAAAGCACTAGCTCAAAAGGGATTTTACAGTACTTGAAACTTAAACACCATCAAAAAACAAAATTTTTCTCTGAAGAGTTGTATAGTCATCTGTTTTGAGGAAAGGAAACATCAGTGTTTTAAACATGATTCTTTTATAAATCAAGACCAGTCCTCTTGACCAAGCTTATAGCAGGTGTATAAAACAAACAAATAACCTAAACAAATCTCTTAAAAAGGAAATTAGTCAATAAATCAATAAAATCTCATAAACCTATTTCCTTTCCACAATATAAGAAGAACAATAATGAATATGAAAACTATCAAAATGTCTATGTTAACATGTGTCATGTTTTCCAAAAGAAGCAACAAGAGCATGATAAGTCAAGACTCACAAATAACCCTTCTCCTCCTCTGCAAAGTGATCCTTGCTGTTGAGAGCTTTTGTGAGCAGTTCCTGGTTCTGGTTAAGGAGTTGTTGTATCTGTAGTAATAGTGACTGGTTCTCGTTCTCTAAACGTTCATTGATGCAGTACACAGTCTGGTAGTAGCAGATTTAAACATGTTTCATTTTTGTTGGATGACATCAAAACAATATAACAAAGATCTTCTTTAAAACTTTCAAGAACAAACTGATACAAATTAAGTTTTAATTCTAATGATTCTACAGTTATCTCAGGCAACATTCATAGGTTTAACATCATGGCATCAGGCCAAAGGGTACAGTCTCAAACATTTGCTGGATCAGAATGGAATACAATCTCATGCCAATGTGTAACTACTACATCATGTGAGAGTTGATGGTTGGTGTGAAAGTAAGGATCTGGGTAAAGGGAGGAGTTCTACATCTAACAACTACTTCAATAAGAATTAATGTCTTATGTTTTGAGTAACTAAAATTAAAAATATATATCTACAGAAATAGGGAAGACGAAAAGAAAACAGAAGACAACAACATTGAGTCTTTGTCGATTAAAGATTATCTGGAGCCATGAAGTTTTCATTTGATTGGGTGTTAAAACTTGTTCACAACGAAAGCTAAAGGTTTATCTGGTATTAAAAAGAAGAAGGATAATATTGGGAAAATCCCAAAATCACTTACATCCATCTTGTTCTCAATTTTCTGGAATTCTACTTCTGCTACTGATAAATTTTGATTTGCCTCGTTCAGATCTCCTTGTTGTTCTGTAGACTTGAGTTGTAGTGTGTTGTAGTCAGTTTTTATCTGTGGGTCGACATGAACAAGAAATCGTTAGTCCACATAATTACTACTAATAAGCTGGTTGAAATCATTTGTAATTATGTCAAGAAAATGGACTTAATGGATGGCTATTGTCATGATCCAGTTAAAATTGAAAGACAAGCATTTAATTATGCAATTCGCTTATCAAAAACCAATCCTTTTCAAAAAGAGCAATTTTATTTTTTTTCTTCGTGACTAAGATTAGTATATATTTTTTCAAACTGGAGCAAATAGTCTTCGAGCAGAGTTCTTGAGTTTTAAAACAGACCAAATACAGTCAAACTTACTTTAACAACAACCTGTATATAACAAAAACATGTCCTAAAGACCAGAAGTCTTCATTGACTATATAAGTTTTTTACTGAATAAAGACCATTTGCCTAAAAAATACATTTTATCCCACAATAATCAGTGGTCTTTCTAGACAAGTTTGTACTTCTGTTGTGCAAGGGTTTGTGTTTTTTAGTATGAATTAATTTTAACTGACAACATAAAAAGTATGATATGGAGTCAACTTAGACATGTCTCAATTCCCACCATACGGACAATTACTCACCTGTTTATGTGAGTTTATAACTTGACTGTAATCATGACTCAGTTTGTCGTACGCTGCCTGCATCTGTTGATGATCATCTTGAAGGTGACTGTGGTCTGTCTGGAGGTTACCTATTGACATCAACTCTCGCTTTAGTTGTTCTCGCTCATGTTCCAAAAGCTCACGCAGTTTGTTAACATCATTCTTACCCTAAAATACACAGAAACAATTATATAGAGTTTACAAGAGAAAAGAAATCATGAAAAAAAAAAAAACACTTTCTAAATTTGACACATGATCATTCTTGAAGGATCATTTCAGTAATGACCTAAATTAAAAATCTTTTTGTCAATATATCAGTTTCTAGTAGCTTGACCAAACTTCAAAAACATTTCACTGAATTTTTTTTATAACAAAAAGTCTCTACCTACATGTTTTCTTGAATTTGGTTAAGCTAAGACAATTAAAATATTTCAAATGTGTCATGTTTAAATCTTTCTTTCAGGAATAAATCTTAATGCAGTCAAACCTTCTAGACTATCTCTACGGGTAGTGCCAGAAAGTTGAGGTCAGAATAATGTGAGTACATTTGTTAATGTTTAAACATCTCTATCAACATGTAGTTCCTACTAGCTACTAAAGACAGGATGTAAAGTTAAGTACAACTGATACATCCTACACAGTTGCACTTTACAAATACTGGGATGACCAGTGTTAGTGTGAATCCTACAATGTCCTGCATCAGTCGGTGGCGTATCTAAATCACCCACATGGCCTTGGTCAGGACCTCTGCTTAATCAATAGTTTTAAAGAAGTTTGAGCATGACCTGACCAGTGTTTGTACACAAAGCTTTCAGCTCCTGATGCGGGCACCTTAACCATTAGACCAACATAGAAAGTGGGGCCAGGAGAAAGTTACAATGTAAATAACCCAAAATGTGTATTGTCACCTGTAAGAAAATGTTAAGCTGGTCTTGAGCATCTCTGAGTTCAGTCTTGAGTGACTTGTGTATAGACTTGAGTGAACCGTGCTCTGATACTAACGACTCATACTCTGAGGTCAGCTGGTTGTGGAGGTGCTGTAATGAGTCATGGTCACTTAGAAGTGACCGGTGGGTGACCAACAGATCCTCATGTTTGTGATTCAGGTTCTCGTGGTCAGATTCCATCCTGCTCAGCTGATGTTTGAGTGAATCCTGCAGTGACAGGCTAGAGGTTGTCTGGGACTGTAAGGTGCTGTACTCAACCTGGTGAAAATAGGAATAATATAAAACAACCAAAACTCAAAGAAATCCAAGCACTAAATTTAAAGTTATTGTGGTAACAAACCTACATACTTACAAACAAACCAGACCAAAATATACCACTATTCATTATTAAAAATGTGATCCCAGGGAAAAAAAGAGAAATTGTGGATAAGTTGAGTATTGAGTATGTTCTGAAGTTGTGAGGGAAAACCTGATAAAATTTTTTTTAATGGGAGTGGATCCATTTAGGGTCACATATTGTGAAGTATAGTGAACAAAAGAGAGAGAATCATAGAGCATAACCTAAAGTCCCATGTAAGCGCTACAATAATCAGACAAACAAGCTGTCCAGTGTAGCAGTCCTAGTTCTATTGAGTTTTAAAATAGTTTTAAATCCCCTTTACTTCAATGACCATAAGAAAATTCTAGCAACACAAACATAAAAACAAACAGCTATTTGTCAATCTACAAAGACAATATTCTCACTGACCTGTAACTTGGCATTTTGTTCCTTGAGACTTGAGTATTGACCCTGTAGTGTGGCAGTCTGGGACTGAAGTTTTGTCACTTGACCTTCGAACTTTTGACACTGATTACTCAGCTGGTTGTTGTTACTTCTCAGGTTGTCATTTTCTGCTAGCAAAGTTGCATTCTGTGTGGGGAGGGGGAATCCAAATAAAAATTATACTTTCAAGTGGGCAGTTTTTTGCTTTGAAACACTTTCTTTATGAAAATCTATACAATTGAACCATTAATAACAACATTTTTTGGGGTTATTATCATAGATTAGTTGAATCCAGAGAATATGATGAGTTCGTTTGCCTGTATTTGACTCTATTTTCTCTTTTAAGGTTTAACTGGCTCTGAAATATTTAGTAAAAAGCAATTCACTTCTTAAACTCTTTATAGTGTTTAGCATCTTATTTTAGAAGGTTCCTTGTTCAGAAATTCTGTTGGTTTGCCCCTGAAATATCAGTCTGGCTGTGAAAGCATTTTAGGCACTTAATACTGTCTTTTTCTGTTTGGCTGCGCCTTCAATACTTTTAAACTAACATGTTGTAAAATCTTTAAGACCTTTAGCACTCTATACAAATATTTAGTCCAAAATCTAAAATCTGTGAGAAACAATTATGTCTTTATATCAACCTCTGACCTATGAAAAAGGGTACAGATATAGACTAAACATTGAAGTAAAAAGTAAGAAACTCACATTTCTCTCTAGTTCCACAAGATGATCTTTGAGTTCAAAAACATCTTTTGCAGAGTTGGATGTGTTTGGTGCATGGAGTCTGAAAAACAAAATACAGAATTTTATAATATAATTAATCAATACAGTTGTCATCTAAAGTTTAGGACCACTTTGGTATATTACTTTTATTTATATTTTTCTTCTCAGTTTCAAGCAATAAGGATTTTCTATCAAAGATACATTTATAATCAGGTGTTTGCTGCAAATTTACATTAGAATAATTTTTGTGGTCAGTGGTTCATTAGATTGGGTGAGGTATTTTGATGGGTATCAATATGATAGATGTATGGAATACTAGCAGGTTTACCCGGCATTGCACAGGTTTACACAATCTCAAATCAATTGTTGCCCTTACGTCAGTAATAGCAGTCTACAAAATGTTTTGTGGCTTAGCACCTGGTCTTGGCCGGGAAGGATACACAAAATGAAACACAAATTTGGCTGACTTTGTAACCACCCTGTAGACCTCTCTCTCTCTCCTCTATGAACAAATATGCCACCACCCCCTTTTTAAAAACCATATTTTGAAACACCCCGTATTAGAATTCACTTTTGGTTTCAGCTTTTGTTTACATTTCTCTTAATACAGAAAAAGAAATTTGTGTTCATTAGGCTGAGTCGCGTATACTATGTGCGACAGGAAGAAGATGCAAATGTTTCCGTATTTAGTTTTATGCCATTTTTGTACTATATTTTATCTGTTAAATATGCACCAAAAACTAAAAAGCTAATAATTTTTTTGACAGTCGACTGATTGTCACCAAAAGCTTAACCACACTTCTGGTAGTATCTACCAACATTTTGTGAAAGTTTCAGATTGATTGAGTCAAAACTGTGGCTGTAATCCCATTGCATACACACACACACACACACACAAATAAACAGATTTTGAATCTTATATAGTAGATAGAGTAAGAAAAACAATTATTCCTAACTCCTTACACATACAGACCAACAGCAGAAAACAGTTTGAGTAAAAAGGAATATAGCAAAATTTTTAAGTGGTCTTTATCTTTTGTGACCATATATCTCAGCTAAATATATCGATCAAAAGAATAGAGGAACGTTATTGATCAGCTAGCAACACAATATGTAAAAAAACAACCAGCTACAAAAACATCAAGTTATTGAAGAGAAAGAGCCTCCCTAGGCGGGGTAATTATGACATTGAGCGTTGAAAAAATCTCTGCCCACAAGCATCTTATTTATCAAGAAAAGCAATTCAATTATCGATAAAGATAAAATAATACCAAGCAAAATGGTCTTTAATTTTGCACACAAAGTAGCTTGTTGATAAAATAACAACACAAAAAGCTGTAAAAATGAATGAGCTTTTTTAGAACCGATTCAGGTTAAGCAACTTGACAGCCTTAGGATAACCTCCTTGGCATATGAATAATGACATACCTGCTGACATACACTTGCTTAGTTGTATGTGGACTGAAACATAAATTTTCATTATGCAAAATATAATGAATAAGAAAATCACTAACCAATGCACCAATAATCACAAGCAAGGATATGTGATAATAACTGTTATATCTTAAAGATAATCAATTTACCTCAATGAGTCTGTATTTGAAACGAAGTGATGTTTCGCGACCATCTCGGTCGCTTCTTCAGACGTTAATGGTTTCTACACACCCATGAGCTCAACTCAAGATGTCAGATGAGTGCGTAGACTATATCTTGTTTGGGGTAAATGTAAGTAAAATAAAAGTATAATCTCAAAATCATTAATTAGATCATCAGATTTGCTTTTATATATCACTCATTTAACAAATTTAGACGGAGGTAATAGAAATCAGCATAAACATTATCTATTAAACTTTTGAAAGCATCGACAAATAAAATCATCATTTGTCCAGTTTCCATGATTATGTTTACCTGTTATTCTCTCTGCTAAAGGAAGCAGCTGCTCTGCCAGCCATTTCATCTTCCTCGTATCTCTGTTTGAGTACTTCACACTCCTGTCTGGCGTATCTCAGAGATTCTTGTAACTTAGAGTTACGGTTCTTTGACTCCTCAAGTCTGCTCTCCAGGGCTCCAATCTTCTCATCTTTGATTTCGTTGCTCTTATGTAAAGTTTCTTCTATCATCGACTCTAAGGCTTTGTACTTACTGTGAGATGAAATAAATTAATGTTTTGGAGTAAGACTTAAGTTTATTACAAGAACTGAGTCATTCAGTATATTGGAAGATGAACTAATGAGTAATATACAGACACTATTGAATATGAGTGTAAAATGCACTTTAAACATTTTATTTGTAAGTTTCAGTAGAGCATAATGCATATATGCATGTCAAGATTAGTTTGTTTTTTCCAATAATAATGATATTTAGTTCACACATGCTGTAAGCAACATCACCAAGTACCACTTTCCATCTTACTGCAAGACTACTCAGACCACTGGATCTCCAGTCAAACACTTTAAACACTTAGCCATTTTGCACATCCCAATGTCCAGATAATTCACTACAGTTCCAAAAATTGTGTTTCTTAGAAAGTCAAAATTTAAGCAAGATAGACAAAGGAAAAAGCAACATTTTGTCTTAGTCAACAAAGAAAACTAACAAAGACAATAAAACAATGTGAAAGCACAGATTGCATTGTCATTTACAATAACACTGGCTCACTTGCCATTGTCAGAAAAACAAACAAAAAAGCTTACTTGGCGTCATTGGTTTGTTCTGCCATGGTCAGTTTCTGAGTGTTGATCCCAACTTTCTCCAGTTCACCCCTCAGCTGATCTAACTCATTGCTCAACTCCTGGGAACCAATCTTCTCATTCACTAAGTCCTGGTAGAGAAGGGGAAAAGTATTGTTGAGTTATTTCTAAAACAGATGCTGAATAAAATAATGATACACAATTGAACTGATAGACTTTTCATATATTGTTCATTATCTTTAAAAAATTGGTAGGATATTTAAGGAACAAGACCAACAAAGGTATTTATAAGAATAATAGCATAGACTTAGTTGGATGTCCTTCTTAAAGAAATCTAACTCTCAATTGGGGTTGGGATCTTGTTTTGAGAAAAATAATATCCTAGACATAAGTGTACCTCTCTGAGTGTAGCTAATGTCCTCCTATCTCTGTTCAGTTCCTGGAGTAATTCCTTGTTATCTTTCTCCAACTCTTTGACCTTGGCACAAGTCTCCTTCATTTTGTCCACTGATTGACGTAAAGATTTACTCTCTTTGTCTAATGACATGAACTTAGCGCTGATTTCTTCTAATGAGGAATCTTTTAACTCTGTACTCTGCTTTAGTTTCCTGTTGGTAAAAAAAGTAACAAAAAAATGTATATCTTTGGTGTTTAAAAGATTCAAATTAAAAGGTAACTAACTGCTTTTTAGTTTCAAACATCCAGGAAAATCTTTAGATTATGGGGTCAATTCATGAACATGAACATGAACATGAAAATGACCAATATCCCCACACCCTGTGACTGTGAGAACCGTGTTAATTGCTCATGGTCAAAGAGCATGCCCCAGTTATTGGCAGGTATCAATGCCCCTCCGTCAAGTGACAGTTTGTGAATCGACCCCATTGGCTAATTTTTACATTAGTGACTGCTTTACACTCTCACTTTTAATTCTAACACATAGATGCTTTCATCTGGGGAAAAAGGCAGCCACTATCCAACTTCAAGAAGTACTCTATTATTTAGACTTCTAGAGTGACATTTATTGAACAACTTAAAGCATCCTATCCTAACAAAACACTTTCCACATTTTTTTGCAATGGATGAAAAACTAGCTCTTCATTTCAGTTGCCATTACAAATTTCATATAATATATTAAAAGTAATAGTCCTAAGTGCAGCCAAAAGAAATTGATTTTTCAGTATGCAAGACCGTGGTCACCTACCTGTTCTCCTTTTCAACAGTGGCTTTGTCTTTCTGTAGTTTTTGCACCTCAACCTCCATCTGTGAGGCTTCCTTGTCCCGGCCATCCAGTCTTTTGACCGCCACCTTAAGTTGGTCTACCTCCTTGCTAAGCCTCTCATTCTCAGATTCAATGTCGCTATTGTCCTTTTCCAACTGCTGAAGTCTTCGAGTGGTTACATCCAGACTTTTCTGCATACGCTGGAAAAACAACAAGTTAACAACGTATGAGATAAAAATCATACACTTAATTGAGGTATTCAAGAAATGTCCTACAACAGTTAAGCGCAGATAATGTAATACTTTCATATGATCAATAAACTTCTAGTTTTGTTGCGGATATAGGTTGCACTGCATGAACGTTAAATAAGGCAGTGTTAATTTCCCATTTAATATGTTTACTGATAAGGTCTATTCTAAAAAGAAAAGAAACAAAAAGGAAATCAAAGATTCTATTAATCTCTGTCATGTCTCTATATATCCATAATGTATATTGCAATCTCACCAGATCTCACATCCACTTGGGGTATTACAGAAATTAAATACCGAAGATTGTAAGTTAGAGGGGGTATAAGAAGGATTACAAAGAATATTTGAACATAATTTCCGGTGATATAACATTGGGTCCTTGGACATACCTGGTTTTCATTGCCCATGTCGATAATCTCAAACTCCATCTGTTCCTGTTTCAACTTCTGTACTTTCTGACCCTCCAATTGTTTCCGTAACGTCTGCATGTCTTGTTCCAGACTTTCTTTATCTGTCTCTAAATCTAAGGCTCGTTCTGACTCACTCTTCAAAGACTCAATAGTTTTCTGCATAAGGAAGAAACAAAACAGAACTATGTTGAAAATGAAGGCAAGAGTGAGGGGGGAGGGGGCTTGATTCAAAAATTAGGGAGAATAACTACTCAATAAAGATACAGCATGTTCAATTTCAATGTTTGGATGGGATATAAGATCTAAGACTTTAATTCAAAGTCATGTGACTGTATTGCACAGGTAAAAAAGCAATGATGTTTTCTTGCGCAAACATTGATAAACTCATAAATGAGGATGTTTTCAACTTTTTCCAAATCAGAGCGATCATAAGCTTATTTTCAATCCTGGCAAATTTATAGTTTAGCACCTAATTTTTCTATCTCTGCCTTTCTGTTTGGAAGAAAGGAAGTTGGCCGTATATCATTTTAACAAAAGTGATAAAGCTAAAGCATACAAGGAGAAAGTCCTACCTGTAATCTCTGATGATCTACACTTAATGAGATGTGTTCTTGCTCCAGATGTTCCCTTCGCTGTGCTGCCACCTGCAGTGACTCAATTGTCTTCTGAAGTTTACGATTCTCTACCCCAAGGTCAGAGTTCTCCTGTTCCACAGAATCCAATTTCTCAGAACAATGTTGTAAAGTTGACACCTAAAATTTTTTGAAGAAAATTTAAAAGTTCATGTACCCTTAACACAAAATAAGGGATCAAATGTCCAAATAGGGAAAAGGATATTTAAACGAACCTTCAAATTAGTACTGTACAAATTTTAAATCATTCTATTTAATAAAGTATACTTTATCCAAAATATCTTTCTAAAAAAACTAAGTCATTTTGCACTAATGATTAGTATAAAAAAGACTGTCAACACAGCTCATTGAACAGGCAGAAGTGTGTACATCCACTTATGTCCTAAACAAGGACTTCTCTAACCTAACTAGTGGTCCGTGGTCCTAAAGCAATGGTCACAGAGTCTTGTTAAAGATGCTAATCGGCCCATCAGTATTTGGTTACTGTGATCAATGTAGCCAATTAGCATGACAATGAAGCAAACAACAACAATGATATGACCAATGACCACTCTTCATATTTACTAGTATCTGCCTACAGCCATATCATTATAGAACAATGACAAATATTATGAAGACCAGAATATTTGTGTTTCGCACATATTTAGTGAGATGTTGAGAAAGGAATGACCAAAATATTGACTGCCTTGTCTACAGATCTTCTTCTACTACTGGGAATTTATACATAGAAAATAATGGTCTGTATCTATCTACAGTAAGTATATCAGTAAGGGAAGCAATTAAACACCTTTTGATGTAGCTCAGAGTTTTCCTTCTCTAAGCTTTGATTCTCCTGCTCCAATTCCTTGACCCGTTCAGTGCTCCCCTGATGTTGTGTCTGTGCTCTCTGATATTGTCTTGTCTCAAACTCTAGCTTGTTTAGTTGAGAGTTTTTGTTGGACACAGCCTCATGGAGACGTTTGTTCTCACGCTCCAAGTCTTTTACCTGAAATAACATCAACATCATTGAAAAGCTAAATTAATTGCACGCAATCAATTTTTTTAAACTCTAAGCAGGATGAATCTTTTGTTGATCAGGAACCATTACTCATTTACACATACTTTGTTGAACATTTAAAAATGATGTGTGAAATTGTGGCTTTAAATAAAAAATGAAGGGAAAGGTAAACTTTATCAATAGAAGTTATATCAAGAATTGTTTCTTAAATATTCTTGTATTTCTCTATCTTTATTATAGACTGTTCAAATATCACAATTGTTGTTGGTAAGAGTCAAATTCACTCTGTGGGGATTTTAAAATGATTTTGGTTAAGCAGTTTTTGAGAAATTAATGAAAACCTCAATATCAGTTGTTTTATTTTGACATGTAGTACAGTCAGGGCTTGCAACTACATATATTCTACACCAGTGCTGTCCAAGGTTTAATACATACCCTAACATCACTTGTCTTTTCACTACGTTCCCTGATATTGTCCAAGGCCTGTGATAGTTGCTCATTCTCTCTCTCCAATTCTATCATTTGACGCTCAGAGTTATCCTGGAAGACAATCATAGCAAACAATCATTAATCAATCTATCCTCTTAGAACATGAGCTAAGAATTTCTGCCAATTAATAAGAAAAATTATCAAATATGTAGCTTTTGTCAAATATGGACGTAAAAGTTTAAGTTAGCGATCTCATTCAGAAACCTGACAGAACATCTTAGATAAAGATCAAAGGTCACTTGGGATATAAAATTTAATTTGTTATTCTTAAACATATAGTGTGTCTGAAACTAGATACAAAAATGGTATGCTATTTTCTCCGTTCATCATTTGCTTCATTACTCTGCCAACTGTAATAAAAATAATTTGTAGACATAAAAAGAAAGATGCAAACAAAAATATTATTATTAATAAAATGATTGATCAAACCAGCTTTTTCAGACAGAAAAAGCAGGTCTAATCAATCATTTTATTTAAAAAATATTTTTGTTTGCATCTTTCTTTCTATGTCAACAAATATTTTTTTAAATAAAATGATTGATTAAACCTGATCAGATAGACACTCAGTTTACCTTGACAGCATCCAGGGCTTTCATCAGACATTCTTTCTCCTCTTTAGATGTGGACAAATCTCCTTCCATCTGAATGACCTGCTCTGACGCATCACATGCACTTGATTGGAGTTTCTCAATCTGGACACAGATAAAAAGTTGGGTGTTATGACAGGCAATGTATTAAAAAAGTTTATTAAATCTTCAAACTGATCTGTATGACATTTTTTTTTGGTTTAATCATCACTTTATTTACGCAAGATTACATTCTAGATTTTTTGTTTTGATGGAAATCTTATGGCAAAAATTGAATTGAATTATGATGATGATATCAGATCATCCATGTATACGTAATTATTAACCCATTGTGTGTGCATCTCATTCTTCCTGTTTGTAATTGCAACGGGTCAATAAATATCAATAAAAGTCATTTTCAGTCACATAATTTATGTTGTAGAAATGACCGGTCATATAGTGAGCTAGTCCCAGGGCACTGCTGCTTAGCTTATTGTCACTGATTTACTGTCACCGTAAGATCACCTGTTATTGTTTACCATATACATACTATAATACTGACTATAAGCCGACTTTGTGATAATAAAGGCATAATTTGAACCAATCTGAACTTACTTATAATGAAATAAAATATAGAAGTAGGTGAATAAAAAACAGTAAATAAAGTTATTGCTACTTACCCTTTTTGAAAGCCTTTGGTTCTCTTTTTCCAGCTCTAGACTTATCTCAGCGCTCTGAATCATAGCAGACTCCTTCATCTC
>JAUUEB010009237.1:0-10437 GCA_032362205.1 Clione limacina
CCATTCACCCCCGTAGGCTAATCCAATATATTGTGATGAATAAATGAATAAATGACCTTGTGTTAACACCAATAACCTTGAGACAACGTCGACTGACTTTGTATTATAATTTGACCTAGAAAAACATCCCTTTATAAGCTTTTAAAAACAAATATTATTGTAAATAATTATCTGATAATTGATGTCAAAACTAAAAAAGGAATTAAGCAATAACATCACAACAATATAACTTTATATACATTTTAAAAATCGATCTAGTTTTTATCATTCTTTTACTTGTTTAGAAAAGGAAAAATGTTGGACCTTTGATAATATGTCTTCAACAAAATCATATATCAGCATCTGAGCCTGCTTATGTTCCTCAACTATCTATGTTGTGACAGATACAGTCTGAAGGTTGTTTTTAAATGTTGTCTGTTGTCTATGTTTTGACTCATTTTACTAGGTTTAAATTGACTAGATTAACAAAATCACTAAATTTATATTTCATGAATAATGATTTTTTTCTCTGTTTGAATTTAACCAGTACACAGAATAAAACGTGACAGAGTCTTGAAAATTGAAAATGATATCAGTTTTGGTATTCAATTTATTCTCTTCAGATATATAACGAGAAAAATACTCAAAACAACTTGTGTTGAAGTTGTCTTGATGAGATCTCTATAACGATCGGCTGTTTCTATTTGTGGCCATAATTGCACATGTTATAAACAAGCTAACGTTAGATCAGTCTGATAAATATAATATGCTAGCTGCTGTGGAAGCTTCAAGGTCGCTCTCACTAAATGCTTCACCCCCAACATAATATTACTGATATATAATTAGCAAATAACCCCTTCCCCCTTGAGATTGCATAATTCGCGAGGACGAGGTTTATACATTTATCTATACCTCATACCAATCAAGATAAAGTGTTTATGCTCTTTGGCTAATTGCTCATTACCTAAAACTTTACTTGAGTTATTATCTTGATAAACGATATATGCCTGACTTGATATTTACGTAATTTTGTTTGGTTATCACCAGACACATTGCTCACTTTTATTTTCATCAGTATGTCAACTCTTTATGGGTGAAGGTGACATTGTCAATTATATTGTTATGTCTTGCTTCATGGATTTAGATGACATTGATGTAAGCCACTTGGTAAACATCAAGTGACGAAAATGTTAGAGTATTCAAGACCAATTTTATAAATAGTCAAGAGCATGGCTCTAACATACAGAGGGAGCATTTACGTTTGATATCGCTGAATAGGGAATGTTTAACCCTACCATGTTGCCCTAGTCGTCTAGAACGCTAACTAAGATCATCAATTAAAGTTGCTCCTTCCATAAGTGTCGCCCCCTGGATTATGACAGTGAAAACATGAGTTCCAGTGAACAAAGTCAATAGGGCTTTTGACGTGGATGTCTGGATGTTAAGTTGATAGACGCAGTATTTCTTTAGGCCATGTTTTGTAAATGTTAACACTTTTAATGTTTTGTTTGTTCTGTGTACATTGATACTTTCACTTTTTATTATTTCAAATGTTTGGTAGGATCAATCTTCTGTGTTCAGTTATATGTCTTAGGTTTGTTATAATCATGTTATCATGATATAGTCGAGGTATTGCATTCGAGGTCTTCAATCGTCTATGAACGTTTGTATATCAAAGTTTTGTTATCATGTCTCTAGTTATACACAAGGAAGTTAATAAGTAGGTTAACAGTTGTTTCCAAATGTAAGTAAAAAACAAACAATGAAGTTTTGAACGGATTTCAGCATCAATTTATGGAGTAATGATATTCTAGTCTTACTTAGCTACACAATTTCTTTGAATATTGAGAACTCATTTCAAGACAATAAGTTTGACATTTTTGTTGACAGGACATCTTTAAAGAAGATTAAACACTTTAAATAACTTAGTTATAACTTATAAATTATAACTTATAACGCAGATAACTTAAGCTGTAAGAAAATAAATGTCAAATTAGTATTGTGAAAACAAAGCCATAATGAAGCCCATCCTGTTCATGTCAAATCAATTGTCTATGCCCCAGAAACTTGGAGTATAAAACTGCTTCGTTTTTTAATCTATTTAAGAGTAAAAGAGCAGAACAATATGTACTAACTAGGTTATTGGAGAAGCCCATTGTTGATACATTATATTATATTTAACTTAATAATTGGAGTGACTGACAATGTGTTTGTGATGTACTCAATACTTGAAATTAATAAGCTTCTGGCTCTGTCTAGCACATAACTCAAATCCGCCTTTTGGACGATAGACTTTAAACAAAGTTGAAAATGGAAAAAAAACTAAAATCATTTGAAACATTATCTTAATTAACAAACAAGACAATATTGAGTAAACAAAGAGATCTATGATTGAGATTGCATCGACGAAAAAAATGTGAGGCTTTATGTGTTAGAAATCAATAAAATTGTTTTCAAAGTAATATACTTGCCGCGTCTTGACAGTTTTTGTTTAGCTAGGTGGAGTATTAATCAATTGAGTGGGTAGGATGAACAGTCTATTTTTGAATGTTTGCTGTGGATTTTGTTACCGCGGAAAAGAGTTAATGACGAAATTTGTTATTCTGGTGAGCAAAATATATTGTTTTTGAAATGGGATCTAGGTGGATGTATGATGTGATCTAAATTTGATTCTATTCATGTGTCTACATTGATCTAAAGTATTAGATAAATGTGGATAAATGTGGGTAGATTGAAACAACACTGCGAATTGGTTATTCAATTACTGGTTGAACTTTTCTCATCACCTTAACATGAGAATGTTGAAAAGCTTACACATCTTGAAAGTTCCTAAATTGATATCAATTTTTTTGTAGTAAAAAATGACTTGAATATAGTTATCTCTGACTTTAAAAATCTCATAAGAGACTAACGATATAGCTTAGAAGTCTAGAATTGTTGGTAGAAATCACCAAGTAAGTTGCATACAGTTGAACCGATGTTGTTCTAAATTTATTTAGTTATTTTAGTTGTAATAAAGCAATTGCCAACAACCGACAAATATTGAGTGTCATTGCTCACTCGTCTGTGTACATTAATACTTAATAAATGTTTTCATTATCATTTATATGGTTTATAAAATGTAATGTGGGTTTAATCGTACCGCTATAGTTATTAGGGTTGTTGCCATAATGTTTACCATGGTATATTTGAGGCATTGCGTATTCAATCGTCCATGAACGTTAACACGTCTAAGGTTTGTTATAAGTTTATCTCTCTCTATATATATATACAATGTGGTACAAAAGTATGTTGAAAGTTTTTTCAAAATACGAATAGGTATTTTAAACGGATGTCAGCACCATGTTAAGAGTTAATGGTATTTTGATAATTGTTTAACGCAACTGAAAATGTCAATGTTGAGAACTCATTTTCGTCATCCAAAGAACGATAAACTGTTTTAATGTATGGTTGATGGGACATCTTTAGAGCAGATCAAACACTATGAATAACGCCGATAACTAAAGCTGAAGGAACAGAAATGGATCTTAAATGTCGAATTGGTATTATGAAAACAAAGCCATATTGACGCCCACTCTTTTCATGTCAAATCAACTTAATATCCCCCAGAAACCCGGTGTTAAAACTGATACATTTTTTATGATTTGTGTGCTCTTAACGTCTATAACATGCTTTGTAATGACTGTTCAGCCTATTGTTGATAGATAAGATTATAATCAATCTTCAATCGGAGTCACTTAAAAGTATGTGTGGTGTAGCCAGTACTTTTTTAAATTAAGTGGTTTGTTTTGCAAAATGGAAGGCTTTATTTAGCACATGACGCAAATTCCCTTCCGAACGACATTCTTCATCTTAGCCAGAAATGGATACACCGGAAATGATATGAAACATTATCTTAATAGGCAAAAAGACAAGATTGGGAAAAACCTGGAGCTGTAGGATTGCGATTGCATCGACGAAAATGAACACAGTTAATGTGAGACTTTATGCGCCAGAAATCAATAAAGTTGATAAGAAATTTAAAGTAGTTTTGATATTTTTGCTGCGTCTTGACAATTTTAAATTAGCTAGGTGGATATTATAAACTGAGTGGGTGTGATGGGCGGTATATTTTTGTATTTTGTCTTTAACTGTTTAGTGGATTTTGATACCGGATAAAAGAGATTAGAACGCATTTCGTTATTCTGGTAAGCAAAATATTTTTATTTGAAAGGGGAACCAGAAAGACGTTCAATGCTGTTTAAATGTGTGTATAAATTATAAATGATTTTTATGAATGTTGGTAAATAGACACTACACTATTAGTTTATTTCATAAAATATAATACAAGATAAGAGGGCATGTGAACGTTTCAAAAATCAACCTGATCATTTGTAGTTTTAAGCACAAACTGTTTATTTTTCCAAGTTCCTTAATAGTTTCATATATTTAATATCAACTTTTTACATTAGAAAATCACTTGAAAATAGTAATCTCTGGTGAACAATTTCCATTCAAAGAGGCTAACAATATAAGGGCTTAGAAGTCTACGAATTTTTTGAAAGAATTCAACAAGTCTGTAAGCTGCATACAGTTGAACAACTGGTGTTCTACAATTTCATTTGTGTTTCAGTTGTTTTACAGCAGCTGTCTAATGAGTTATAGTGTTGACGTTTCATGTCGTAAAATGGCAAACACAGCTAAGTAATTATCGCTATGTAAATATCATAAGACAGTTAAAGGACCAGGTCCAGAATCATCGAATGGAGCGATTTCTAGATAATATTTACAAAATCTTATTCAGGGTATTTACTCTGAAGATTCGCGTCATGAACCAAGACACGTCTTCAAATAATCAGTACCTCTATGTAATCACTTTTTTGCTATTTATAACCTCAAAATCAATACTTTGACTTAATCTGTCTCATTGGGTCTGATAAGATTCTGACTGTATCCATCTATACCTAAGACTTATAGTCACAGACATGTTAGTACTGAAAAATAATAAACCGAAGAAAAGATATAATAAAAAAAGAGATGCTACTGGTACCTCGTCAAAATCTATGTAGACATGTCCTAGACGTTGTATTACTCGGATCTAAATGTTACTTGAATAGCCTCCCTTATTAGGACTGGCCACTCCGACTGTTTTTGCATCGATATTTCAATATGGGATTCAAATTGTATAACATCCCTTTGTGGGTTTTGCAGACGACACTAAATTGACATTCAAAGATATCCTAGAGAAAATAACGAAGACGCCATCCTTTAATATCGGTTATATCAATATATAACCTGTACTCATCTAGTGAAGACATGTCACTAGTGCTATATTGAGTATTGACCTTTGATGAAATAAAACAACGAGAACAATATCAGTTTCGATTACACATCAATTGTCATCCTGTTGTATGCTGAGCTCAACAAAGCACAGGATGTGATATGCATCGTCTGAAAACTTAGCTCTGACCTATCTGCCTTCTCTTGAATTACACAATTAAGCTGTAGAAAAGGTTGATAAATCTACCATATCACTAAGCAGTCGGATGCTGGCGATATGTTTATCATCTTCACTTTGATTGGTTTTAGTGTCAGTAGACTATGTAAGCTTTCTTTGCCTGTTTTATCAAATATATCACAACGGCCAAATGAAGCTTTAAATAATTTGAGATCTGCCTAGAAAATATCATGTCTATAAAAAGAATACTTTGCATATGTTTCAAAAATACAACCAGACGAGTAAACAGACGGCTGAACTTTTGATTGTGAGGCTTTATGTACTTGAAATGTGAGCTTTGATTCAGTTATTTGAATGACAAGGGAAAGCCGCGCACTAACCCAAGACGCTATTGGAAGTGCCTAACAAAAGTATGCAATGAATTATTCAACCCATTGCCCCAAACAAAAGCATCCTAAACTTATGCACACATTTAATTTCTTTCATTCACCCCCGATTGAAAGGGATCTATGATATATTTTTAAATTTTTGTAGAATGCTGTGACCATTTGATAATGTAATGATAATTCGTTGTATATCACAGCTTTGACCCACCATAACCGTGTGACAGATCAGTTTAAACCTCCAATTTAAAAAGCAATATTCAATGGAATTATATTTAATTTCATGTCACAGCTCAAATATAATGATTAACAAACCCAAATGTGAAGGTGAATCAAAACTGAAAGAAATGAAGTTAAAAGAGAAACTCGTCAAAATCTCAAGTAAGCCAGTGGTCGAATAGAAATAGGAGCATAAGCTAACATCAAGATAATAAACTGGTCAATTTATCATGTTGGGGTTTGAATCCCCAACAGACTACCTTTATGATAAGAATGAAGTTCCATGTGGATATAATTGCCTAGTGCTCCACCAAGTCTTATTAGCCAGTGACTTTTTCCCAAGATTACAATCCCACACCGTAACATGTACTCTGTGAATGGAACACCGAGTCTTTTAAAATACCAGATATTAATTGTGAAAAATTGATTTACAAAATAAAAATGACACAAAAATAGGAATTGAATTATATTTTGAAATAGCCTACTTTTTGAGATATTCTTATCTTTGTAAAATTTTAATCAGTTCGAAATTAAAGTAAAATAAACGTCTACTTCTATTCCCATAGCAGATACTCAATAACTTATTTTGACAACGGATGAGTGACGTACAGACATATAATGTGAAAACCTTTATCAGACACTCTTGAGACGTTTCAGACGGCGTATAAATCAATGATCCTACAAACTATTCCAATCCTTTTGCACTAGACTCTCATGAGATGTCTCGAAGTGAACAAAAAATTAAATTAGCGTCTCGTGGTCAATGTGACCTTACTTATTAGATTTCATTTGGTTCCAGGTTGGAATTATGTTGGTATTCTTTAGGGTTACTGGAAGAGTCTGGGAAAGGGAAGGCGAGCTTATTTTAGCTTAATGTCGAAAAGCATAACATTGTTTGCATATACTCTGAGGCCTAGGTGGAAACGGCCGCTAAGATGAAGGGTGATAATTTAGTTTTCCAACTACCCGATGGAATTTTCACAACACCTTAACATGAGAATTGTGTATAGATAACAAATCAAGCTAAGAAAATCTAAGTCAATCTTAATTACAAGACCAGCTCAGAATCACTAACTTAGAAGAGGCTTGGTACTTTTGATACATGCTTCATTTCAAACTCGTGTTTATTCTATGTCTTGATAATAAATGAGGTAATGTACTGAAATGACGTTTGACCTAACCTATATAAGAAGCGTCTTTTTTCATGAAATTACAAATTAGGATCAGACCAAAATAATTGAAAAAATGCAACGCGTCATCTTTCCTTTGTGACGGTACTTGGCTAGTAAATGTTTCTGAATACCTCGTTTGTCTCTTCTAAAGTGGAACTATTATGAACCTTATTAGATTTCGAAAGACACGAAGGTCACCCGAACATCGATTAAGTATAAGGATGGTAATTCAAAACACAATATATTGAAGATTGATGCACTTTCAGACCATTTCAAACTTTAAGGCCTGTTTGGTTTACTTTGTTCTCTTTTTCAAGCCTCTAAATGTGCCATGATCCATTAGTTCTTATTCGAGATAGTCATCCGTTTGAACCTTTTTTTACATGCAATTGATTATGTTGGACATGGGACTTTGACATTTTGAAGGCTTTCCTTGTGGTCTTATTAAGAGTTATGTCTCGTTTTTCCTTATATATATTGTGTGAATTATCTTGACGGTTTCTAATCGCAGTGAATATGCTCTTATTAACGTTCGTTTCTGTATTCAATTGCTATCAATGAGTTTTTATTTTGAATAACCATATCTTTTTGATAATTTAAAAAAAATAGGTTAACTGGATTTTTGCCAGACATATTGCTCAATCTCTATTTTAAAAGTCTGTCTACTTATTTTGGCTGATTGTCATTTTGTTCAAGATATTATCATGTCTTGCTCGTTAAACTGATATGACATCGGTATAAGCCACTTGGTTAATGCCAAGCTCCGTTACTTTTCCAAACCGTGCATTATATATAGTCAAGAGCACGATTCTGCTATACATAGAGGCTTTTATTGAAATGATAGCTAAGTAGAGCACATAGAAAGCTTAACCCTACCATGTTGCCCCAGTCGTCTGGGACGCTGATATCCTCAAGTTAAGTTGTTGCTTCCATAATGATTGTCGCCCCTGTAAGGGGGATTCATTCAGGTTGGTTTGTTAAAGTGAAAACATGAGTTCAAGTGCAAAAAGGGAATAGGGCTCGGATGTCTGGATGTTAAGTTGATAAACGTAATCTTATTTGTGGGCCATATTTTGTATAGCTTAATTCATTTAATGTTTTGTGTGGTAACTCGTCTGTACACATTGATACTTTGAAGGTTTTTTATTAGTATAAATATGATAGATATATTCAATATAATCGAGACAACAAAAATACATGATTGAGAAAAACAAGGAGCTCAAGAATTGCTATTACATCAACGAATATTTATGAAAAAAATTATGTAATATTAAATGCGACATAAATCAATCAAATTGTTACTTAAAGTTATTCTGATATTTAAGTTATTCATCATCTGAGTGGGTAGGACGGGTGGACTGTTTTTTGTGGTAATCTGTATTGTTGTATGGATTTTGTTACTGAATAAGGACATCATATCGCACTTCGCTATTCTGGTTAGCAAAATATTTGTTTTTCTAACGGGGATCTATTGTGGTCTAGTGTATGCCATACTGGTTTTTAGAGCGTTCTAAGGTTTAACGACGTTTAGAAATAGACATGTTTGTGCTGAAGAAGAATAAGCTAATTACAAATGTAATAAAAATGAAGATGCAATTGGATTCTCTACAAAATCGATTTTAATTCCATGAGTCTATGTCGAAATGTCCCAGACGTTGTATGACTAAGATGTATATGTTAACTAAATAGCCTCCTTGAATATGACTGGCCACTCTGGCTGTTATTTGCATCGATACTTCAGTGTGGTATTCATTTTGGATAACAGCCATTTACAGATTTTTGCAGACGACACTTAATTAAAATCAATGACAAAATAACGCAAACGGCAACCTTTAACATAGTTTATTAACGCCCGCAGGTTATACCAATAAGACAAACAGAACACAAATGAATGGCATTGTTTTCACATCAATAACCTTGACACAGACACGATTCACTTTGTATTAACATTTAAGCTTTGATAACAACTTGTTCCTGCTACTGATTGTATATCATTATTGACAAATAATGACAAAAAGATATATAAAGTAGTCAACAACATAATTGCAGCAGATCTTCATGTAATTTGTAAAAGATATGTCTAGTGAATAATCTTCTTATATTTCTGCACACTTATGGGCACTTACTCTTATATTTTTTCCCAACCAAATATTAAAAAAACATAGTTTTAGTACTTCCTTTAATAAATTGAAAATCTGCTTTTGGCTGGCTGGCTGGCTGGCTGACAGAATGGCTGTATTTGTTTGCAATGGGATAACAGACACAGTTTTGACTAAATAGACTTGAATATGTAGCAATGTGTTTGAAGAAATAACCAGATGTGCAGTTAAGCGTTTAGTGCAATTCGATAATAGAAAAGGGTGATACAAGCTAACTATAATAAAGTTTGCTTTCAAACCATTATTTACAAAGCAAAGATGGGAGATAGTGGCATGGAGGGTGAGTGGACACTTCTATTATCACTCTATATGGTGGTTAAAAAGTCAAGCTTATGCGTTTTCTATTTCATTTTGTATATATCTCTCCCCGGACAGGGCTAGGTTCTTCTTAATAATTTTAATAAAATTGACAGAGCAAAGTATTCAAGGGCTTTAATACAAAGAATGACCAGGACACTTTCTACTTATTCTCACTGGGTAGTCAGTGAGGTACAAATAGATCAAAAAGCCCATGGCACTTGGGCCAATTAAAATCAATTTTTGACCAAAAATGTAAGGAAATGTTTTTTTCTATATATAATTTGTCAACCTTACAATGCGCCTCATTTAAGTAAACTCATGACAACTATATTGGAAAACAAATGTTGTCTAAACACTTATCTGTTATTTTTAAAAACAATTGTGAAAATTTGTATACCAATCCCTCTCCTTAATAGATCAATTCTTTAGGTTTGGACAGATGATCGATTTGTTATTACATTTATTAATAATTTCATAGTAAAATTTGATCTAGAGCTACATTATTTATTTATGATTTATGACATGATAAAAAAACGAGCACATCAATATATGATGTTCATTATGTGGGATCGATATTAGCATTGTGCTCATATGACAACTGTTGTCAGCCTCTTATAAAATGGGCTCATCAATGCACAAATGTGGATGTAATATGCAAGCATATAAACTGGACAACCTTTTTGAACGTGATATATCAGTTGGACATTTAATTACATATATTTATATCTTCACAGTTCAAATGCCCTAGACTTATCTAGTGCAGAAATGTCACTGGTGCTAAATCGACG
>JAUUEB010009348.1:0-17220 GCA_032362205.1 Clione limacina
AATAATAATAATAATAATAATAATAATAATAATAATAATAATAATAATAATAATAATAATAAAACATGGCATTTATACAGGGTTGCTCAATGCGCTTTACAGGATAGGATAGTATTACCCCGACATGCTTAACAAAGATACATACATTCAGAGTACACGAGGGATCAGACACTACTGTGGGACAGGAGGGCGGCAGAAAATCCGAGGGAGACCCCAGTGGGATTCGAACCCGGACATTCCTCGTGGTAAGCAAGCACGAGCACTAACAACTTCGCTACCACGTCAATGAGGTCGACAAAACTTAAAGAATGTGCACATTTTAAATTAACATCGGTCAAATCTGTGAATAAAATAATTTCCTGTGAAGACTTTCGCCCAGGTATATTTAAACCACGTTTAAAAGGCGTTACCATAAAATAATCCAAGAAACACATTTTACCATACATGAGATGAAGACATAAAAGTCGTTTTAACATTGTGATCGATAAATGTATCTACATAAATCATCAAAAGCCAGCACTAATGATGATTATGCACAACATTCGATGTGAATTAGTAATAAGCTTACTACCGAGTTCTTGCCATAGACGTATAACGTATACGGTTCTTGCATGACCTGAGAACACACAAAAAAAGTCGGTGAACCTACAGACTAATGCGGCAAAAAGACATGCGGGGGAGCCAGACAAGATTTATTTCATGTAACTCAAAGTTGGGAACAATGTTCATATTATGTACACACGGCGAGGTCAAAGGTGATCTCATCTAAAAGTGAGTATCATCCATGTCACCAGTGCTGAGTGCTGACTCTACACTGGAGTCTCGTCTAAGGTTGGTATCTCATGGGCAAACAAGTTTGATCGGACAAGTTGGACGAAGGCAGGTAAAGTTTTTGATAGCCTATCTCACGTAGCAATCATGTTGGACCTAGACACAATAGCAAACTCACACAGCCAACATGTTTGGTATGACTCAATTGAATGCAAATTTGTGAATTTATTTTTCTTTTGGTGATTTGCTCAAAAAATAAAGAGGAAAAATATACACAAAACGTACGTCGTGCTAATAACACGAAAAAAAATGTTTTACGGTCTTACTTTCAGGCGCGTAGCCAGTGGGACATGGGGGAAAGTCTCACCATTTGACATTCAAAATACTCTAAATTTGCACCATTTTTAACTAATCTCAAAAATTTCGCCCCCCCCCCATTTAAAAAATTATGGCTACGCGCCTGCTTTCTTTGTTTTTCATATTCATATCTTTAACGCATGAAACATCTTATGTGTTAATTTCAAGTTCAAAAAATTATTCGAAGTTATTTTTTTTTAAAGATATAAAATACGATACGAACATCCACCATCACCTTCCCGAATTCCATCGTGCTCACAACACGAGACCGCATATCTAGTAGCGGAGTGGTATATTTGTGCAGCGTCTGGTATAGCTTTCAAGGTTTGTGCTCCGTTATTTATGATCACAGTAACGTCTTTTAATACAGTTAATTATCTGATGTTTCTTGTAAGCGCGTCTTTGGTGAAAAAATAATTCTGAAATACTAAGAACAGAGTGCTTCTTATATTATGCCGTGTGATATCAAAAGACAGGAAATGGCCATACCTTGAATAAGAGGACCGTTAACAAAATTGGTATCAGTTACAGGTTCTATTAAATTGACCAGTAATACAAGAAGTTAAAAGCAAGGACGTGGGCATTAATAGCCATAGTGCCACAATTGTAAGAAAACACCGAAATAATTTCTACCATGTTAAAGATTAAATACAATAAGGTCTTAATAATATTTTAGAAACTCCTCATAGCTACCACTTTACTTGAGAACGTTGAGCATGTAACATTTGATCACGTCGCCACATACATGGGTACGAAGCCGCAACTCACGAAGCCGATGCCCTGGCACATCACGAAGCCTTCATCTCAATATAACACGAAGCCGAAGCCCTCGTTTTTAGAAAACTCTATAAGAAGGTTAAATCATCCTATTTCAGTCAAACAAAATGTTGTGTACCTTATAAACAGTGTCTAGTTAACCTATTAACACTTTTGAATGGATTTCGAGAAAGAAAAACATCTTTTTTAATGTAAAAACATTCAAGGTTTTTTTTTAAATATGACGAAGCCGAAGCCTCTCTTCCAAAAACGGACGAAGCCGAAGCCAGTCTTTGAAAACAGGAAGAAGCCGAAGCCTTGGCTTCTAAAATTCGGCTTCGTATCCATGTCTGCGTCGCCATCGAAATCTAAAATTGTAAATTTAATTTGGTGATTGTAAGATAACTCTTAAATATGTTACTTCGGGATTTTAATATGTTGCTTGTACATTCATTAAATGTGTGTGTGCAAATGTATAGCTATTGGTGTCAAATTTTGATAACGACTACGGACAAATTTTAACGAAACATTGAAAAGTGATTAATTGAAATGGCTGCATCAATTATATCACATTTAGTCATTTAATATAATTTGTTTATTTCTTTACCGATCATATAGATATAACAAATTATGACAAGAATGGCGTACAATGGCAATCAAAAACTTAGTTCTACTACCAAAACTTGTGTGGATCTACAGACTAATAATTTGGCAAGTAGACTTGCCGGGGAACCAGACGAGATTTATGTTCATGTAACTCAAAGTTGGCAAATCTTTGGAACATTGTTCACATTATGTACACACGGCGAGGTCAAAGGTGATCTCATCTAAATGTGAGTATCATCCTTGTACCCAGTGCTCACTATATACAGGGGTCTCGTCTCACTAGTGCGATGATGCAGACTCATTTAAAGTTCATGCACCGTTACAAACATGCTCTGTGTTATATGTAATATGACATGACGGTAATTCTAAATTAAGATTTTACACAAAATTAAGAAAGGAAAACAGACAATTCATAATAAGAGAAGCATACTTACATTTAGGTAGGTAGATACATAAGTTGTTTGCTAAGTCAAGTAATTATTTTTTTCCTGTAGATGGATGAAAAAGTATAAAGATAGAGATAAAAAAAAAACAAGAAGACATGACAGGTAATTAAATTGGAATACACAGTTAATTAATTAATTATAACCAATACGCATGACTTGTTAAAGATTAAGTAAACGGGGACTAGGAGAGGA
Organism: Clione limacina; assembly: GCA_032362205.1. Taxonomy (NCBI): domain Eukaryota; kingdom Metazoa; phylum Mollusca; class Gastropoda; order Pteropoda; family Clionidae; genus Clione; species Clione limacina. The sequence goes on from JAUUEB010009348.1 coordinate 3,129, forward strand.
CATTATTTTTGTAAAGTGTGAGACAGAAAAGAACAGGAACGAAACGAATGTGAAAGAATATATACAAAATATTAATTAAAGGTTTAAGAAAGAACTGAATGAATAACAAGAAAGATATAATAAATTATAAAACGATAGGAAAGACACGAGTGAAAGAAAAACAAAAAGATATCTTAATAAAGATCATAAAAATAATAATATCGGTAAAGTATACACAACATTTTATAGTGTGATAAAAAGCTAATCAAGGTTTGAAGATAAAAACATATATCAAGTACAAATAAACCTACTTATTTTCAGCTAAAAAGCTCTTGTTATGATTGTTTTTTTCGTGTATATTAATCACATCAAAAGATATCAAATTTCTAAACAATACGCTAACGAGATTATATTCTCAAACAGTCATTGTAATTAATTATACTGAATGCATTACTTTTTGAGCGAATAAAAACTTGAAACTTGAAAGCTTGAATTACTTGTGCGTCAAAAACAAGATGTCAGAGTCAGAAATAACAAAAGATAGAAGGGAGTTTAATTAATTACTATATATATCTATCCATTCAAGGTTCCACACAAATCCATACAACTTATCTAAAAAGAGTCACCGAGAAAGGAAAGAAATATGAGCCTTGCAATGAATAGTGAAACAACTCAACTTCATTAATCAACTAACAAAAATCGTCGATATCATTTACACAGCTCATTATTTCCAGCAGATCGGCTGTCTCACAGCGCTTTAAAAGATGTCAATATTATTACCTCACGTACCCGACAGAGATATTCTAGTACGTTCTTATCTTCTTTTGAAATATATAATTACGGTGCGTGTTACGCTCTCATTTTTGTTCACAAATATGTTCACTGTCTACCACTTTCACCTGACCTTGGAGGACTTTCAGTAAAATGAGTGAAAAGTGTTTTTTGACACTTAAACAGCGTTGGTCCCTTCTTAGGTTTCGAACCAGGGAACAGCCAATTCATATTACGGTAGCCTACCACTCAATCATACTGCATTAAGATTAAGCCAAGATACAATCTTTAACTAGTAGAATTATGCATCATAGTCAAGACTACCATCTTCATCCCAGGAGCATGTGCTTTCATTGTGTACATTAATAAATAAATAAATAACAACGATTAACGGCTATTAACAATATATCACCTGTAATAATAGGATATCATTTTAAGTGCTTTAAGCTATTATTTTAAAGTCGGTTTACCACAAGAGGATATTTACTTATCTATTTATGCATTAGTAAAAAACCCTTAACTGTTGTTTTTGTTCTATTAAAATATTGTGCCCTATACGAGTCACTTCTATTGGGTCGATTTAACACACACCACCTGCATCTGGGAATGTGATCCAGAGCCTCATTACATGTGACCACTCTACATTTCAATGTACAAAAAACCGGGACTGGTGACCCCGAATCCTACATAATTCAAAAGGCGATCTTTGAGCGTGTTGTGTCGTTATTGGCGGTAACAACTGCTGTCCTAGGTAGTTTAAGGACAAAGGGTCGAGGTTAATTCTTGCAAAGACTCTTTACAGTGAGGATCCGGTCGGTAGAACGCTAGGGGTTCCTCATTTCGATCCCTCTTTGTCCTCCTTCACATTACATACATATACAGTCATACACCCTCGTTTGTAAATCAACCCTCGCCAGTCGTCACCTCGTCAACCCTAACAGCCGTTTACATGACAAATACGTGACCTCTTTAGTGTCACAAAGAAAACTTTTCTTCTTAACCTTGCATTAATAACATTTGCCTTAGTTCGAGATATGCTCCTGTTACCATTACCTGTCGACTTGTATATTGAATTGGGGACGTTCACACAAGAAACGCCAACGGTTGAATAAAAATAAGTTGATATGACGGGCTTCTAGCAAACAAAAGTAAACTTTTTTATAACCATTATGCGTATAATTAACTATATTTGTTGAGATATACGACATAATGCTAGTCTTAACCACGACAAATTATATAAACGAACAGACTAAATTGTGCGACACCAACGGCCAATACACCAATACACATAAAGGCTACACATATCGACCCTTTCATTAATGTATGGAATTTCCTCCATTTTGACAAACCATCAATTAATGTCAATCTTTGTTTCTATATAAGTGTCTACAGCACTTTTGGCAACAAACGTGTACATATAATGAACTTAAATTAAACGACATAAAAACAATTTGACATATCCATCCATGGTACCATCTTTTTAAATGGATGAGTGACATACTCGACGAGAATAATCAGCTAAAATATAATCATAAAACAAATATCTGCGTCGATTTGATTTCGTCAAATCTTACAAGTCAAATCTTACACAGTAGGTTTTATTTATTATACCAATGTATGATAGCAGCAATAATTCACATGTTCTATAATCATACTGATGAGGGCTTTTTAGCATGAAATACGTATATATTGATGATCTGATTTACTTCATTTGAAATTCAATTCCCGAAACACTCTCGAGCTGGCTATCTACTGAAGATTGATGCCTTTTGCTAACTCTAACCTTTCTAGGAAAGACCGTTCTCTCCAAGGTCTTTTGTGAAATTCAATTTAATTTAATTCAATTCAAACATTAAATCACCTAATGAAACATGTACATATAAAGCTGATATAATGGCATGGTTAATTGTCTGCCTTATACGTCGTACTACGACTAAACACCAAATCGATAAGATCGGTTAAAAACAAATGAATGACAAGTCTTACACACAAATCGAATAAATACTCAATACTTAACACATGGAAATAATATTGTAATTGCAGCAGATATGCAAAAACAAAATCAATTGGCGTTCAATTTTGTAGGCAATCCATTGACTTACAGACATCATACCCCTACTCGTAATGACATTTATTATTATAATTCTTACTCAACTAGTCACCGGGAGGGACAGTGAGCTTAGCAGAAGAAAGCTGCAGAAATAAGGACGACATGTCGACACGAGCGCACTCTTTTGCTACATTCACGTGCTATTTTCTCTATTGATTAGTGGCAAGGATGCTTAACTTGGCTAAAAATCGCATCAATATTGATTTCATCGGCTAGCTACCCAGACGACACGCTGCCGGTTCCCGCCACCCAATGAAAAAAGTCCCGGTGACTGAGACTACTAACCCTAGTGCTACTGATTCAATCATTGTTGAAAGTCAAATAAGTACAAACAACTACCAGCGCGACATGTACCTTTATTTAAATAGTCTGCGTAAGGACATAACCTCTATCAATTACCATTGAGTAAATAACCCAAGCCATGTCAATTACCATTTAGTACATAACTTCTATCAATTACCATTTAGTACACAAACTCTATCAATTACCATTTAGTACATTACCCAAGCCATGTCAATTACCATTTAGTACAAAACCCTAATCTTTTAAAAGTGGGTAAAATGGGTAACATCTGTAACCGGGGGAAATTTGAGGAACCCGGGATTTAAAAAATGTCGTCCGCGCGAAAGTAAGTAACTAGTCTCTTTCCAAAAGAAATCAAAGATTTATGAATATGGACCTTTTATTCTGAAAACTGACCCGGGAGGAACATCTCTTCACTCGAGGCACTTTTTTGTTGGACGATAAGACATAAAGCTCTTTCTATAAAAATTTAGTACATAGCCTCTATCAATTGCCATAACCTATATCAATTGCCATAACCTATATCAATTACCATAACCTATATCAATTACCATAAACTCTATATCAATTACCAAAACCTATATCAATTGCCATAACCAATATCAATTGTCATAACCTATATCAATTACCAGAAACTCTATAAATTAACATAACCTATATCAATAACTATAAACTGTATCAATTACCATTACCTCTATCAATTATCACAGCCTTTATCAATTACCATAACCTATATGAATTACTATTTGGTACATAACCTCTAGCAATAAGCATTCGGTACATAAACTTTATCTATTACCATTTGTTACATAACCTTTATCAATAACCATTCGGCACATAACCTTTATTTATTACCATTTGGTACATAGTCTCTATTAACAAACAATTTGGTAAATAACCAATATCGATTACACTTTTGGTACATAACTTAACCTATATCAATTACCATTTACGACAATCTAAGAATTAGATGCACTTTGACTCTTCAAATATTTGAATCTCAAAATCGTGTAAATGCGATTATTCATACATTTAGGAGGCGTGGTGGCGTCAGTGCATTGCCTCATCTCGCAGACGAGAGGACTCTGGTTCGAATCCGGACGCGAGTCATCATTCATTACCATAAAGAGTGCTGTCAATTTTAGCTGACTAAGTAAGTCCTTGGGCAAGACGTTTATGTTGGGTCTGCTTTTCAATATATATCCATGTATTGCAAGGAGGTTATACCATTAAAAAACAAAGCAATATATACATTTATTTGTTTCTAGCTTATAGCTTAAAACAGAAGAGCGATAAAACGTCAATCATTAGTGAATCGAATGGATGTAAACCAGATATATCCAATTCGCAAGGTGCAGACGCTAGACCTTATCAAATATTGTATAAGTATGGCACAGTAATTCATGTGTTTAACAGTTCTTCCAACGAAGTACGGGTGCAAGTTAACATACACCAACGAAAGAAAAACCTTTTGATTTTTTTTTCTTTTCAATTTCCTCCTTTAACCCCGTTTATGTGAATACCTGCAATTTCAATGTCAATGACTTTGTGCTTGGAGGTGGTGTATATATAATGTTTGTAAGGGAAGAAGCAAAAAGCAACACGTTAATGTAATAAGCACGTCTTAATGTTTGGGGGCTAACTATCAGGCGATGAGCAGGACGGGAGCCCAGATAACAGAATGTTTAAATCTCTATTCTGTGCACAGGTGAAATGGGAGCTTTCTAGACAAATTATAAGCTTGTTATCTTGTAGTTTTAACTTATCATCCAGCTACTTACTACTGTAAACACCTCAATTATTTAACGTGAATTGTTATCTATATTTATTTAAATCCTAAAAATATCGCACTTTGTGTGGTTAAGTTGTATATATGTTGCAATTCAAAGCGAATAGATTGGCAATAATATGCAGGTTCAGATGAATTAGAAGTGATCTGAAAACTGAAAATCTAGCTCTGGTGACGGTTTTAAGATACATATGACTTAGAAAAAACTTTTTAAAATGGGGTGAGGGTCATAAATTACTTTCAACAACGATGGGAACACGACTAAATGAAAGTATTTTACATGTCAATACTAACGATCGTTATCAAAATTAATTTCCCAATACGTTGTACAAGAGGAAAATGTGGATCAACGTCGATTTATTTGGGAGTCTGGATGAGGAGGAAAAATAATAAACTCTGGTTGAAACTATTAAACAATGAACGAAAGAAAGTATAAGATATCAAAGGAAAGTTATGAGATTGGAAATACGTCATAAAGTATGAGAAGATAAATGCGTACACAATGAATGGCCTGTGTTATTTAACATGGTATGGGAATAAAGGTTTGATATGAAATGAACCGTTCACTAACATTACTACAACACAATGCGTGACAAAAATAAAACATTCCAGTTTATTAACAGGATATGACGTGCAAACGTTCTGTCAAGCGTTTTATTAGGTCGACCTTGTCGTGATGATTTTTTAATCAATTCTTTATCTCTCTTTTTATATTGTTTTCATAGTTCACTTATCTCTATAACATTATGATCGTAACAACTATCGATCCCTTTTAAGACAAAAAGTGGTCGCAAATTGGCCAAAGGAAGCACCAAAACAAAACCAAGGGTGAGAAAAGCGGTTCGCCAACGCAGAATCGTTTACTTTGACCAAGCTATGAACGAAGGAATAACACAAACAAACAGCCAATATAGAAAGGTCAACCATCAGACAGTTGAAATATCGACAATATCTCGACTAAATATGTTAATGCGAAATAAATACTATTTGTCTCTCTAATCGATTAAAAAATAACCTCTAAGGACTGATATCTTTATCGATTTGTACTATCCAATGTAACAAGTAATGAACTGAGAGCGACACAAGATCACACAAAGTGATGGAATGACAATTGTTATTCTCTCCTACATTCATATTGATTTCTTTTTTACATTAGCGTCAGTGCCCGTGGGCTTTGAACTTAAACACCTTCAGAAATACAGTATAAAAGTTGTAGTTTAGAGTTTTATCAAAAGTAAACATATGACACGTGGTGACAGGTCATGTAACGACAAAGGAAATATGCCAAGTAAGAAATTTAATTAGGAATATGGTTCCTAAGAAAAAACATAACACATTTAGTAGATATTTTGTGCAGATAATGTTTGTGCAAATTGCAGATAGAAAACTGATTAAATATATATTCAGTTGTGAAACATATCGAACAGAAGGCCATATTACATTTTATAATGTTTTTGTTTTTTAACATTATTGTAGTATTTATGTTGTCTTTAATGGTGACCCACTAGAAACTAACGGAAAGCGTGTAATTTTTACAATATTAACAGATATTATTGGCCATTGGAAGTCACTGTTCTAAAGGATGAAGGAATCATGGGTCTGGGTCAATATGACCAGAAGATCGCCAGTATCCGCGGAATCAGACGGTCAGTCAAGACTGTGTCATATCGAGTCATATCTGTGATTGGAAAAACCCAAATCATTCAACATGATTTCTTATCTATATTTAATAATTATTTATATATAAAAGCTAAGAATGTGGCAATATATTGGCAAGATTCAGATTCAGATCAATAATAAAATGTCCTTACAATCTCGCTCTGGTCCTGAATTAAAAGATACAAAAACCTTAGGAATAAACACATTTTAAAAGGGGGCGAAGGTCAAAACTAATGTTAAACAACTTGGGAAACACACTAAATTAATTAAGAGGTTTACAAGTTAATACTTGAGATCGTTATAAAAATTGATTTCCAAAGAGATTGTACAAGGAGAAAGAGAGTGATGGACGCCATTTCATTTTGAAGCATGAATAAAATTTGAGTAAAGAATGAGATATCATAAGGATAAAATAAAAGGAGGACTGGGGATTTGAAAAATAGTATACACAATAAAAGTGTGTTAAAAGTTAAAACCATAATGATACAATCGAAAAATTATTTCAAGGAACATGATATGGGGATTCAGGCTGCAAATGAAATGAACCGTCCACAAACAAAATGTTAACACAATGAAAGACATAAATAAAACATTCCATTAAATGGGCGAGATTCGACCTGCAAACGTTATGTCATGCGAAGCTTATAATCGTGTTAAGTGACGCCTTTATAAGGATTTTTAAAATGTTATCAATGTATTTTCTTTGTACAGTGTTTATCATGGTCTAATAATCACTAGAGAAAAATGATCTCAGGTGGTATGATAACAATCTTTCGAGTAGTACGTTGTTATAGTCAAAAGAGTCAAGAGCACAGTAAAAATGTGCGCACCTGAAGCCCTCTTTCAATGATTCTACTAAAGAGAAAGCAGATACAATGATACAATAAGGCATTCGTTTTCCCAGTTTTCCCCATTATATATTCTTCTTTAGGTCGGTTTCAAATTACACAGTTTTAAGTGGTATCTTACTTAAATTTTTGTGGGTTATAATCATGTATTTAGACAAATTCAACATAATAGCAGGGGTTTATTCTTCACAGCTGTTGACTTGAATGACTAAAAATACTGAGCTTGTGACGTCATTTTTTTTAAATCTATCTATCATTGTGAGTTATCAGGGATAACAGATGTAATTCACTCTAAAATATTTCAGTAGGTCCCGAGGTCATGAAATCTTTTATTTAACACAAAATAGAAAATTCCGATGTGTGATGAAAACTTTCAAATCCGGGACGAAACCCTGTCTTCAGGCGCATAGCCAATGGGTCATGGGGGAATGCCCCCCCCCCCCCATTTGAGATACAAAATGCTATAAAGTTCAAACATTTATAACTAATCTAAAAAATGTCGACTGCTTCTCGGCCTGTGTTTTAAAAGTATCCAAGTTGTCCCCCCACTTTTCAAAATCCTGGCTACGAACCTGCTTGTCTTAATTACTTTATACACCTCGATTATAGTGCATTATAATGAACATCGTATTTTGTATTTAAATCCCACAGCTTAGATTACCTCTCGAGAATGAGCTAAAACAATAATAATTGGCAAATAAATGTTAGGAAAGGAATAAACCCCTACCATTATGTAGATTGGGTCTTAACATACTTAATATCCATGTAACCGCAATTCTAAACGAGCATTATAAGATCACTTAAAGCAGTCATATTTTGAAGCAAATCTACCGAAGTTTGGAATGATATGCTAAAAGAATGAAGTGACGATACCATCACTTCTATTCCCTGCTTAATCATGAGATTTGAGATGAAAATTATTGAAAGAGATATGTGTACATTTCTTACTGTGATCTTTACTCTTTTGACTATTGCCACTGCTCGAAAGATTTTTATCATACAACCTCTGAAATGGCTAGTATCAAATCGACTATTCTGATGAAAAATAAAGGTCGCTATTTGGACGAAAGAAAGCACCAAAGTGTTAATAAACAAAAGAGTGTGTAGAGCAGTTCGCTTACGCAAACTCATCAAACTGACCCAAGTTTACATTGTCCAAACTATTAATCAACGAATAACACAAACAAACAGGTTCTTTCGACGAGTCAGTCGTCAAACAAATGTAGTATCGATACGTCTCGACAAAATATGTTGATGTGAAATAGACATAGCTATATGTGACTCTCTCATCGATTCACAAAAATAACTAACATCGTTATCGATTACCTAACAAGTAATGAACTGAGAGCGACACAAGATCACACAAAGTGATGGAATGAAAATCGTTATTCTCTTATACATCTTGTTCTATTTTTTACATTAGCATTCGCGCTAGCGCCCGTGGGCTTTGAACTTAAACTTCTTAAGGAATATAGAAACCGCGTTGTATAATTTCACATATTATTCAGAGAGTAACATTTATAAATTTGTCACCTATGCTGATTTTGTGTACAAATGACAAATGGAATGCCCATATGTTGTTAAACGCAATCTGGGTCAATAAACTGAATTGAATTGATTGAATGTGAATTGAGTTATGAAATATGTGATTTAAAGACAATATGCCATTTATGAAATGTTATTAGATTGTGTTTTTTTTCATTATTGTAGTTTTCATGTTCTCTTTAAAATTATACCACTAAAAATCATGTCGAGACATGTGTTTGTATAATATTAACAGACAAATGGGTTTTGAAGTAGAAAGACATCGGTCCATTTAGGACGGCAATGATGAATGAATAACTGGTCACGGGTCAATACGATCAGAAGATCGCCAATGTGTGCTGGTCAGACGGTCAGGCAAGACTGTGTCATATGATATAACGCGTCATATCTGTGATCGGAAAAACCCAAATCATTCAATGGATAAGGAGTAATTAAGGAGGAGACATAATACAAAGCGGGATGAAACTGGAAAAAACGACAGGAAAAATTAATGTTTGTAGGTACGAAATGCGATATAAAAAAGGAGAGGATAAAATGAGTAACAAATTGAGTGGTCTCTGTTATTTAGCATGATTATGGGTATTATCGGTATTATTATGGTTGGACATGAAATGAACCGTTCACTTCATTAATTTAACGCAATGCGTGACATAAATAAAACATCCGCGCTTTATTGGCGCCACGACAGGATATGATTTGCAAACATTCTGTCAAGCGTTTTATGTTCTCGACCTTGTGATGTTGATTATTTATATAATTCGTTATATATAATTTTGATTCGTCTTTAATGGTGAGAGTTCGCGGAATCTCTCTATAAAAGGTGAATCAAAATTATATACATGCCTCTGATGCACTCTTCGTGTATTTGATTATATCAAATTTATAATCAATTATATTATTATTATTTTATTTTATCATAGTTCACTTAGCAAAATATTGGGAAGCAACTAATATCGATCCTTCTGGAGTTATTCGTAGTTGTAGCCAGGAGGGGGACCTGTGGGAATGCCCCCCTTTGATATCCAAAGTGCTCTAAATTTGCACAATTCTGAACTAATCTAAATAAAAATCGACCGCTTCGAAAATAAAGACTGAATAAAGCGGTTCACTTTAGGGACCGTCAGACATTTTCGACATATTCACAAGCGTACAGAGCGTAGCATGGGGGAGGGGGTCAAAGTCTTTGGACGCTCTTGAAAATGTTCATATATTTCTTATCATTTTGTACTGTTTTTGTTAATAAAATTAATCATAAAGTGTACTCTTTTTATGGGGGAGGGGTCACAGAAAAGCGTTCGTTGTGTAGTGTACGCTCGTAAAAATGTTGAAAATATCTGAGGGTCCCTTACGCAACATCATCAGACCGATCAGAGATGACTTCGTCAAAGCTATGAATTGTCAAATACCACAAATAAACATTTACTGTCGATAAGCCAGTCGTCAGACAGTTGAAATATCGATATGTCTCGAACAAATATATTAACGTGAAATAGACATAAATATTTGACTCTCTAATCGATTAAAAAATAATTCCAAATGCACCGATATGGTTATCGATTGGTACTACGACTAAACAAGTAATGAACTGAGAGCGACACAAGATCACACAAAGTGATGGAGTGAAAATCGTTACTCAGTTCTACATTTATATTGTTCTCTTTTTTAGATTAACGCCTGTGGGCTTTGAACTTTAGCACCCTTGGGAATACAGAACCGACGTTGTAGTTTATACAACTTATATCAAAGTTAACATAGGGCACATGGTAACAGTGTAAAGAAAGACAAAGGAATATCCCTTTAGCAACGTAAGAAATGGGGAATGTGAGTCTTTAGAGAGAGAAAAACAGAAATGTGTCACCTATTCTTGTAAGGTTTTGTGCATCATACAGATGGTAAACGAATAGAATGTGAATTAAGGTGTGAAATATGTGATGAAATTGTATTTTTGATAAGTTTTATTTTATTATCATAGATTTTATGTTGTCTTCAATATTACCCAGCTTTAAAAATCGAAAGACAGTCAATATTTTTTTGTAGAATAATAGCAGAAAATGTATTGGAAATAGTAAGCCATTGGACCTCTCATTTATCCCATTAGAGACGGCAAAGATAATGGGTCAATATGATCCGAATATTGCCAGAGTGCGGGTGTCAAGCCTAGCTGTGTCATACCGCGTCATGCCATATGTGATTGGAAACCCGGATTAACACTGGACTCATTTAAGTAACTGTGTGTTGGGCAAAGTTGGCTTGAAACAGCAGCCGCAGCTGCCGATGAAAACAAAGCTTGTTGACTGTCCACTATCCACGTGACACATCGCTGGGGTCATTTTGGCCTTTCGTCGACACCGAGGTTAAGAACATGACACACAATGTTCAGGTGGAATTGACCGCCAATAAAACAAGGTTAACGAGGCGATGGCGAGGTTTAAAGAAGGTTGTAAAGAAGTGAGGAAGAAAATGAATGCATCATTGACACTTAGTAAAAGGACATAAATGAGACATATCTCGTAATCAGGGGCGCCGGAACGACGGGGGCAGCGGGCGCGACAACCTTTGTTTTTACTCTTTAGAGTCATACGCTGCCCCCTGTCATTTTGTTTCCATTCCGGCGCCCCTGCTCGTAAAAGATTAATCCTGATTGACTTGAAAGTGCTCAATAAGATGTATCTTCCATCCTTAAAAATAGTAGCGTCCAAGTTGTAGTACATTCATGCTGTTAAGCATATCTATTAACATATTTTTTATTGAGTCAAGAACGGAAACTATGAAATGGTCTTACTTGGCTTTGTATATTCCACAATTTATTTTTCAACTATCACTTTAGCAGTTTAAATAACATATCCCTTCTGGCTCAGATAGTGGTATGTTTGAGAGAGAGGAAGTCCGGAAGTACAAAAGTGTTTAAAAGACCAATATGTAAAAAAAAAATCAAAGCAACATCACCCTTCTTGATTTCATCTTTACCAACTTGACTTCGCCAGACACGGCAGCGAGTACCAAACAAAGAAAAAAATCCCCGATACTTTGCGGGTTTACGTCAATTGACACGGCGACTGAATTATCATCGCAATATATCATCTTGGCCTAGGCACGAACAGAGTTACCCAATACAGAGATTAATCTATTCACTGAGCGATGATTCATCTCCGTGTGTACAAGCAATGGTAATAACTGTGTACCTAGCCATGTGTAAGAAATTAGATATGATGAGAAAGGGGGGAAATATAACATTGCAGCTTTAAATATGATTTTAAGAAAAATATCTAAAACAGTTACCGATGGTGATTTGGTTTAAATCATCCGCTTTTTTTCATAATAACTTTTGTCATCAAATAAACAACTTTTTTAAAATAGAAAACCTTAAAATCTATTCACTTCTGCTTTGCAAATTTTCAAACACTTAGAGAATATAAATTTAAATCAATTTTTTTTTAACAAATGATCTTGAATTCTAGACAGTAAACTAATTCATAAATCACCACCATCTCTCCACTTTGTGAAAACATCTAAAAAATAAAGGATCTGACTTTAAATTTCAAAATCACAAACAACAAAAATGAAAAATGATAACAAAATTGTGCAAGATACTTTTACAAAACAAATTGGCATTGACATATGGCTGATCATTCAAAAGGCAATAAATTTAACATCAGTGTATTTTTTAGTATTCTCTCTAACCTGCTGCTTGTTAGCAATTGGCTTATCTCACCGTATGATAAAGGATATCAATATGTATACATGTTATGGTTTGTTCATAATTAGGCCAGTACGACTTTGGTTTTCTTTTTACTATTCATACTTAACTTCTTCTAAATAAACTAGAATAAGTGAGGTAATCATGTGTTTTATTTCCCAACAACAAAAGTTGGTGCTTGCACAGATTAAACCCACCCACAAACTCTAATTCGTGAGTCCAATAAGCTATCACTGTACCATGTCATATTACATTTACATACATGAGTGCCAACATTTTCTTCACAATGCCGTCTTCCAGATCAATTAAAGCTTAGATAATATTCAATAATAATCAAACTAAAAACATGGTTTGGACAGTCCTATAATACTAATAGAGACTATTACTGAACATCTGCTGTCATATATGAATATGACTTGTATTATTTTTTGAAAGCTCTAACAACTTTTTAAACATTTCAGCAACATGGAAAATAAATTATTTGCGTGCCCACTAACACAGGGATTGAATGAAATCAATTAATTCCTTATCTCCAACTTTTCATTACCAGCATGGACTTTGGGGTTTGAATTGAATTTTAACAAAATCGCCAAGCAACAATTAACACATGGATTGAGCAAAATAAAGTATCTCAAATGGGATGCAAACACTAAACCGTCCCTAACAAACAATGCCATACTAGAAAGAACATCCGTAGTTTGATAAACATGTTCTCATTATTCAACTTCCTTGGCTTGAAGGACACATATCAGTCAGGGTTGGTTTTTAAATCAAGCAATTTAAAAAAAATTCAAATCAAATGATTTTTTTGATTTTTTTTACATTATTTGGCTGATTATCAACAGTTTGAAAGCGAAATCCATGATTGATCAATATATTTTTTTTAAAAACAATTGTTTCAGCTTCTTCTCATTTAAAAAGTTATCTGCATACTAAGACAATAAAAAATGACATACCAAATTGATGTAAGAAACAGTTTTATGTTCCCTTAACTTCATAAAAATCAAATAAATTAAAAAAAATCAACATTTAAATCAAATAAACTCATTTATTTGATTTTTTGGGGGGAAATCAAAAAAATCGTCAACCTTGATATCAGATGGCCTGAGTATTCAAGCATTAACCTAATACTCCACAGTGAATTACAAGAAGCTTTCCTAGATAAAAAAGCTTATAAATTTACTTTACCAATCAGATATAAACATGTGAGGAGCATTAAGAAGAGACACCATAATTTGAATTCAGAGAGCTTACTGTGATGCTAAAGTTGTCACATAATTTTCTAAAGTTTGCATATCATATTCGAACAGTATTGTTTTCACTTAAAACTCATTACACAGCTCAGCTTTTTATCACATTAAAGAAATTTTCCAGTGAACCGACGTTATAAC
>JAUUEB010009459.1:2500-17218 GCA_032362205.1 Clione limacina
TCTGATTTTGTTTATTCGGATATCAAAATTTTAAAAAAGTATATCAAAGTATCCTTATCTCATAAGCGACGTCTTATAGCGGAAAAAAACTGTTTTGATATAAAAAATGTATCCATACTTTGAACACGACATCCAATAGTGGAATAATGGCTTAACACGTATAATTCTGATTTGTTTAAATAGACAGAGCAGATACAAAGAAAACCAAACTATGTAAAAATATCCTTACCTTATCAAAGACGTATAGCGAAAATAACTCTAATAGTTCCGAGTTCTGATATGTCCTATAATCAGCTGACGGTCACCACGTGGTGAGTATTGTCTGTCGTCTGCTAGATGTGACACGCGGGCTACAAGAGACGTTGCCTCATGAACGACGGCATTGATTGGTTGAGGCTCTGTGACGTCAGATATGTGGGTGGATGGATGAACTGGGACGACATCTTATACAGAAGACCAGTGTTAAATAAGGGTGTATGATGATGTTGTTTACAGCTTTGTGTTTAGTAATAGTTTAAAATCCCTCGATGTCCCTTGATAAAAGTTAAGAAATAAATTGCATGAAGCTAAAATAGAAATGCTATAAATAGAAATACTATAAATAGAAATACTATAAATAGAAATACTATAAATAGAAATACTATAAATACAAATACTATAAATAGAAATACTATAAATAGAAATACTAAATACTATACTAATTAATTGTTTTAAGGCCACTATTATACGGCTTATGGATATGTTGTTTTTATCACTTGTTGTACCATACATGTAAAAGACGAAGAGTAAGAAGAAGAAGTTTTTGTTATTATTTATTATCTTTAATTCGTTGTTTGCTTTCTTTCGGTCCGAGTTAGATATTCTCTTTTTTTTTTACTTAAGTCATATTCTTTTTTTTTAATTTTGCACAAGTATCTACAGGAAATTGTGAATTACGTCAGTTCCTTTCTTATTAATTTTTCTTAAGGGTAGAATGTATAAATTGTTCGCTCCTCTCTTTTTTCTTTTTTCTATTTTTCTTTCTTGTTTAACTTCTTCTTCTTACTTACTTAGGGCATCAGGAATATATCTATGAAATATTTGGGACACTGGTACATTCTTTAGGTAGTACAGATATAAAACTTCCAAAACTACCTGTGTCGAATATCTTCTGATGACGGATACTTTTTTCAAACCTTTCCTACTTGATGACCTGTCTCAGAGTATTTTACTCTCTCATTTTCAAGTATTTCTGTTTGCCTTGACGTGCTAGTTCTTATTCGAGATATTCATCCGTTTTAACTTAGGTACATGCAATTGTTTTTGTCCTTGGTGATTTTAATGACTCCTGTTTACGACCTTTTTAAATTATCACCCGTAGTCGAACCCTATTTATCAGAAATACTTTTGTTTAATTATAGGATATTGATTGTTTGTAACTGATGGAACAGATTGAGGTCTTGTAAAGATATTGGCATATCATTGATGAGGGTATATAAAAGTTGTCATTATTTCAGAAATTGAAAATATCAATCAAGCACCGAGCCTGCGGGTATAGGGGAATATCCCCCAATTGAGTAAAAACAACTCATTGAAATCGCACAATTTGAACTATTTTTAACTAATTTAAAAAAAATTTTGACACAAAAAAATATGTTCCCGTCTTTTTTGAAATCCTTGCTACTCACCTGCAAGTTAAAATAACTTTAAACATGCCACTGTGGTATCTTAACTTGCGAACAATTTTAAAGTAGTTAGCCAAACAAAATTTTGTTTTGTTTTTTAAAGTAAAAAAAGGGTGTTTGAATTGCCAAAATCTGTAATGAAATCGTGTTTTCCCGTTAAATAGCAAACATCGGTAAAAATATCGGATTTTCCCGATTTTGTTGGGGAGAAAGTTAAAAAATGTCTAGGGTCTCAGCTATTTTCTTTGGTGGTTATTAATAAGGAGGATAAAAAAAGACAAGAAAGCACAGAAAACCGTCTCGAGTTCCTTACAATTGTACGCGTGGCAGCAATGCCAAAATGTCACCCTTTTCAAGTAAAGTTGATAGAATTGAATTGAATTTAATTGATACTTTTGTGAGTTTTGATTTATCATTTTCTGAAACGTCTTCAATACAGAAAACTTGTCAACAACTTATGGTTCTTGATATAATAAAACGTCAGTCTTTCAAGTTTTTTATCTTTGAAGTCACATGACGTAATATTATTTGATTATTCATTTCTTTCTGCATGTACAGAAAATAAAAACTACTTATACAGAGCAAGTGTTGTGGTCGAGTAGAGTAGTATACTACTCGAGTAGTACTCAAGTAGTTTTTTCGCTACTTCTACTCTACTCGAGAAAATGCAGAATTTTCTGAGTACTACTCTACTCAAGTAGTCTGTCTACACTACTCAAAGACTACTCTACTCGAGTAGTCTTCGAGTAGTTGGAAAAGAAATATATAACATATATTGCGTTTTATTTCTGATCAATTTTTTTCAACTTTGATTATTTTTGAATAAATTTTATTTTTTCCACAATTTTTTAATACATTTTATCATTTTCTTCTTTTGTTACATGATAATTTAAATAATGCAGTAATCTTTCAATTTTAATCCTTTGAATGTGTTCATTTAATGATTACTATTTCTAGTGACTACTCAAAGACTACTCGAGTTTACTTATGTAAAATACAAATTATCGAGAAGAAATAATAGATATACTACTAATAGTAGCTCAGGCAAATTTGACTGTCTGTCCGTATTTCGTTCCCATATAATTTCGAAATTGTGTGCTTCGCTTTGTGTTTTCCGCTAAAAATCTCGCATATTGACGTTCATTCGATAAAACCTAACGAAACACGACAGGAGTGGTGACCTTTGGGAACAACTCTGTCTCATTTGAGAAGGGTCGGGTTCAAATGTAGCTAGTTATCTCAAATGGTGTGGTATTTTTTGTTTTGGATCCGCTTTTCAACTAGACTTCTTGTGTTACAATTGCGTAACTACTACGAGTAATCATAACCATAACCAGTTATATAGCACAAAGAAACAAATCAGAACCTCGCTGCATATAATAGGTTTACGTTATAGTATTTTAATACTTATGTCAACCTAACGTTGTCAAATAGAAGTTCATAAATCATAACCATCATTTCAAAATTATTAACTCTAGGAGTTTCCATAGTTTATCTTTGTCAGGAATTATTATGAAAATTGACTTTGTGTAGCGATGACCAGAGCACGGAACTGTCTAATGTCATGGGGTTTTGTCTGGAGTATATAAGAATATCTTTCGCCTTTAGATCATTAATCTGGAAGAGTTGATTTTAAACAACTTCTATGTTTTGACTGTTTGCATGTATTGTGTTTCTGGAGTTTATTCAAGAATTATAGTTGAAAGTAGACTGAAGTATCTACTTGTTTGATAGCAAGCTTTATTTTCTGAGTTCGCGAGTGTTGTATTTTAGATTCATTTGAGGCGGTTTGCTATCAGTTTTTTCTATTATAACTTGTTCCAGAAAACAACCTTAGTTTTGACCTTTATAAAATATGTAATGCCTAGTTTATACAACCTTGTATAATAAACTTTTCCATAAATGATTAAGTATGATTATATCTTCATTTATATTCATGAAATTTAAGGACAAGTTTCACAATTTGAATTTGTTGAATTTATTTCAAAACTGTTGTTATGAATTAAGATTTCTTTTTTTTAACCTTTTTGTTAAGTCTATCAAAACATCATTATTTGCATTATATCTGGAACATCGTATGCGAATGGTCGTCTTTCGTTTACTTTTTAGTTTGCAATGCTAATTTATTGAGCCAATTTTGTGTGCAACAATCACAGATCTGTCATAAATAGGTGACAGTTCCATAATTCCAATGGCCATTGACAGTGACAGAACGGTTACCGTGTAAGCATGTTATTGATTATGGGGTCATCATGGGAATAAGGAGATACTTCCGGTGAATTGGACAATAGCTCTAATCATTGCATAACCGAATCATCCTAGATAAGTTCACTGATTGTCTGCGTTCTTCAGCTTGACAATAAATAAGATATACACATTAAGACATATGTTTAACTAAAACTTTGATATTAACAAGTGATTATTGATATGAATTGGTCAGTGTATCGAGTATTTAAAATGACAGTTTAAGCAATATATTGGTGATTTGTTTCGTTAAGTTATTTGAATATTAGTTATAATCGTTATATATCAACGAGAAGGATTTTTACTTTTTTTCATTTACTTGTTTTATGAATCAATTAATTCAAATTATTTGTGTTTTCTTGGTTCATATTGTGCATTCATAATGTTTTAACGGATAAACGTTACATTTCTGAATTTTTAAAATTCACGTTTAAGTTGGTTTACGCAACGACCTATTTTACACGATAAGGCCGAGTTGATAAGAACATTTCTAGGTCTTGGCAGCTTGTTGTGTACTTTGATGTGCACAATCACGTTACTTAACGTGCACGATTTTGATTGTGTGGAGATGATATAAATTGCATTACACACTACAAAAGAGCCTCATGAAAGCATATCTTACTCTTAAAAACGCAAGTAAATTGCAGGTAGTTAGAAAACCTCTTTCCCAAAAAAGTACATTAAAATGGAATGCCTTTTGTCTTGACAAAATTACTTTCAATAAAAAATATATGTTCTCTGTTTTCTTTTAACAAAGTTGATGCCGCCCGAGATAATAATGGCTTTTAACAAATACAAATATTACTCATTTAAAATATAATATTAATGTCACAATATACTACAAATCATATTAAACAATTGTAAAGTAATTCAATACGCAGGAGAACAGCTAAAGCCACGTTTTTTTCTCAAATCTCAATTTTATTTCACAAATAATACATTCGTCTCGCAAACTGGTGGTTTTCTTTTGAAAATCAGGACGATATTTATAAATGAGTAAGCATCAACATTTTCTTAGATTATTTCTTTTAAATGTTAACTACATAGATATTAGAATTTTACGTAAGATATTGTAGCTCTTATTGTTTATGTTGATTTTGTTGTTTTGTTGTTTTGTTGTATGTTGTTTTAGCTATTTTGTTTTTGCTGGGTTTTGTTTGTTTTTGTTTGTTGTTGAAGTCATTTAGAAAACGTTTGCGTTGCACCATTTGTAGTCGGGTTCATATCTATTTCATAGACATTACGATAGATTTGGGTCATAATATGTTGAGATAAGTCTTTCTATGTATGCTCATTTGTATATTTTTTTTTACTAGAGTTCAATACAAAATCTGAAATTTAATTTGAATATGGTACCTCATAGGCATGACATTTTTTCTGGTTCAATCCTAGCTACATCTGTTTTGCTTCTTTTGCCTAGGCGTTTTTTGCCATTATCATTTTGATAATCTATACTGTTCATTGATTATTGCATACTGGCATTTGGGAGTTCAATTTGTGCAAATTAAAAGATATTCTTTCAGTGCTAGAATCTTTTGTACTTGGTCATTTTTTCTTTCTCATAACTTTTTGGGGTATATAAAGCCTTTATAAAACCTCATGAACAAGCGTAGTACAATTCTCGAAGAGAATTCCCAATGAAATTTAAAAAAGAAAGAAGAAAATCAAAGCATTGCAATATGTACGAGAACTTTGCAGCTCTGAATTGTCTAATTTAGGTAATTGTATTAGGCGTTAAATAAACCTCAGGTGTCGAGTAAATGTAAAACCAAGATTGTCATGAAGAATGGTGTATTTATTCTAAAACTCTTATCAAAATTACTATTGTTCCAAATCTAATATAGCTAAGGAATATTTGCATGTCAAACGTTTAAAGTTTCACAAAATTTGAGCTTAGCGATACTTTATTCAAAAAGGGTTTGTTATTAGCACAATGTCACAAGTGAACACCAAAGTGATGTGAAAGTTATTGCTTGCTGCCATCATAATATAAGAGGTTTAGTAATTGCACTGCATAATACAATCTTAACACATTTTTATCAGGTGGTGCGACTGATGGATCGAGAACAGCAAAAGCAGCACCTGTTTACCGCCAGGTATGAGTGCATTAAACGGGAACTCGAGTCCCATGGACTTGACCCTACTGACCACACCACTATATACAGTGATGTTGACGCTGAAAGAATTACACCGGAAAAAGACACGAAGACATTCCCAAGCAACGGCACTGATCCTACTCTTCAAATCTCAGGTTGGTGTACTGTTGTTGAGAAACTATCTGACGAGTACCGTTAAGTATCTTGTACAGTGACGGTTTTCCTAGTTCAGAGTTCATCATGCTATATTGTAATTCTAGCACTTTCTGACAATTGCTAGCGATTTCTGTGCTCTATTAAGCATATTTTGATAACATTTAGTTTTTTTAGGTTCCTTATAATGTGGTCTTAACATAAGTTGACATGGAAATAGTTTCTCACTCGAAAAAGACGCTGAATGCCAGAAAGGCTCGAAATGTGCTATAATTTACTTTATATGGTGAGCATTGAAGTATGTGGGTGACTACTAGGTTTCTTCAGAATCGTGGACCATCCGCGTATTGTGTACGAATGGTAAAGGACTCTTAGGGAAACATAAGTTTAAATTATAAATAAATAAGATTTTTCGGTCAAATAGTCGGTTGTTGTTTTTTTAATGAAATGTCTCTACTTTTGCCAAAGCGCCCCACAATTTTCCCATGATATGATAACCTTGTCAAAGGTCAGACTAAACTTTTTCGTATCTATATTCAATGGCACACGCTGAGTATACAATTTGAAATTCTCTCTTTGCACAAGTCCTGATAAAACCATGTCTAGGAAATAGCAATAGACTTATACACACATACCTACATTCCTCTCTCTTAACGCACACTAGGAACGCTGAAGGGACGCCAACCTCACAACGCTTGTCTGACCATCATGATATTATGCTGCCCTTAACAAAGCAAGGCCCATCTATTAAGTGATACGGATAACCTCACATTTTGTCTTGTTATATTATTTTTGAAGGTTCACGGCTGCGTGTTGTGAGGTCAAAAAATGTAACCCTCTTGTTTTGACAGTTTCAAGCAATTTCCAATTGCTTCTGTGGTGGTCTTTTTCACAGGTTGGTTGGCTACGCGTTGCTTGTAAATTGGCTGCCGGTGAGCTGTCTGTAGCATCATTTTAAAGTAGTTACTTTTTCTTCTAATTCAGCTGTTAGTGTCCATGTTTCACATGCATTCAACTAGATGGAATTGAATTTGGGGTTTAAAAGTCTTATTTTTGCCATTAAGGTTGAGTATTTGTCATTCCAAATGATTTTAAGTTTAGCTAGGGCAGTTTTAGATTAGGCATTTCTGTTCTTGAACCTTCAGATGAGATAATTGTACCAGGATATTTCAACTTGTCAACGGCTTGAAATATGGCATCTTTAGTTTTATAGTTTGGGTAAAACCTTTGTAGTTTTTTTTGCCACTATCTTTGTTTTCTCAACGCTGTTCATATTTTATTCATATGATATATCATACCACTAAACTTTCTTTTCCGGCTAGTCCATCTACGTCCATCACGTTGGAATAAAACTTAGTCTTAAGTGCTCTTGTATCTGTTAATACTAACAAGTGATCTCTTCATATTTGTGTTTCTTTGTTTTTTTTTAATTGTTTTTAAAACGTTTGCTGCCATCTATGATCCTCTTCATTAGTCAAAACTTGTAAATGTAACCACCTGTAACTTAAATCCCATTGTATCTTCAACGTTTATAAAGTATCTAAATGCATAACATGAACTCTAATATAATCTTAGTGAATGAACTAAAATCTATTAACATACTACTAAATTTGTTAATAGAAATATTTATTTTGTGTTTCTAAAAAGTTATCAAAATGTCTTGTCACATCCTGCTTGAAGATTAAGTTGTGTTACTAACTTAACGTCACGTTTTCACCACCTTACCTCACGCGTCGTCGGAAAATTAAACGACAATTTTTAAGAACACCTAAAGACAGGCATTTTTGTTTCCTCTAACGTATTTTTATTTCTTTGTTTAGCTTTGACCTTTCTTCAAAATATCCTTTTTTTGCTAAAATTATGGTAAAAGTTAATATAATTGACATCTTTAATTTTAATAACATTTGATTCCAACTGTCCTCGATATTTTGTTGTCAGACATCAGTAATGGTGATGGACGCATGTGTGACATAGCATGGGACAATGTTCTTTGTTGGAATAAGGCGCCACCAGGATCACTACAGAGACAACCATGTCCTGACTATCTCAATGGATTTGACCCTACAAGTGGGTATATTTATCTTTTTTATTTGTGCTGTTTTAGTTTAGTATTTGATTGTCACTCTTTAACACGTTTGACTGCACACAATAAATGCGTCTTGGAGATATGTGATTACATAATCATATTCATTGATTATCACTTTCATGTATTTGATCACCAAACGTTGTCAGCTTTTCAGATAAAATAAAATATTTGTCCAAGTATTTCCCTTATTTGTCGGTAGTTGTTTGTTAGAAAAACTGTTTTCATTTATTGCTATTTATATAAGCCAGAAATCTTTTTCTAAGTGCCTTAGGAATTTTGTTATTTAACAAATCTACAAATGTCTTTGTGATTCAGGTCGGTGTTTCGTGGTTCAGACTGTGTTTATGAAAATTAACAAGTTCAATTCTGATAAGTGTTTTCAAGTGGTGTTAAAGATCAACAAATCATGTTGCCGTAAACAATATCACAATATTGTCTTGTCCTAGTTATATATTTGAGAAATAAAATCATTATGTTTACTACTGGTTATGTATAGTTTATCAATTAATTAATACGTTGTTCGGATATAGATATGATAACAATATCCGTTGAAAAACAAAGAATAAAGAAAAAAAAACAAGAATATTAATTGGAGATAACTGTCGGCCATATTCAAGTATTTCCTTACGCCAAGTTAGGTATCTTATGTGTTACAAAGTAGTACATGTCACATTTTTGAGAGTTTATTTTGATACTTTTGTGACTTTACTGCTAGTATTATCAATTTTTTTTCTGGCATTTTTTCCAGGCACAATTATATTGTGCAGTGGTATATTTTCTTCTTGTCTGTGAAATCTTGCAAAGAGGCTCTTCTAATGTCTATCTAAAATCAGCTCTCACAATTTTTTGAATAATCAATTTAAAAACAGAAGTACGACCCCTTTGAGTATTTTACTATATGTCTTTGTTATTTTTTTGAAAACACGCTGTGGTCCCGTCGTTAAAGATAGAAATCTGAGATCTTGAACAGAGGCGTAATGTTTGGGTCCCTAAAAGCTGTTATCCGATTTTTTGAAAAAAATAACGTTTTTACAGAGTTATATCCTATTCATGAATTTAAGGTACATTATTCATGTAGTTGACGCATCGTTGGGAGTATGACCCTGAAATATTGCACACATACTCTTCTAAGGACCTTCTAAGAATAACTTTCTCATTTTTTTGAAAAATATGTTGACAGAGTTATGGCCCTTGAGTTGTTTGCTATGTGTTTTTTGTAACTTGTGTCTGATGTGCGTGGTTTTACTCTCTACGAGTACTAATTTTTTCTAGTTTGAAATATTTATAAAGTCATCGGAATAAAGACAAACTGTGAACTGGTATTTTGGCATTTTTTGAGTCTAACACAAGGGCGTTTTGGAAACTATATACTATGCTACAAATGTCTGTATATGGCATGAAAAGACCAATAAAGAGCCAACAAGTGCAAAAGTGTAAAAGTTACCAACAATAAGGTATAACTTGCGGTATAATCTATAACATACTGGTTAAATCTGTTTTTTTGGCAATAGTTATATGTTTGCGAACTACAGTATTGTGGTTATTCATGTGGGTACGTATTGTTATTTGTATTGATGCTTAAGTTGTCATCAGATATCGACCCCATTAAAAATATGTTATAAATCGTAACTTTGAATTTTGTTGTTGAGATTAGAGATTCAATGGTTCATGAAAGGGTATTGTAGGTAAGAAAACATAGGAAACTTGGTTTTGATGGAATCTAGATGTAGCCTACACGTTCATGCCATATCCGTTCAAGGGACTATGTGTAGCCTATGCAACATATTGACATTATTTTATGATCCTGAAGTTTAAAGTGTACTTTTTATTATTCGTATGTAAGCTTCGACATTTTGATTTGTACCTCTTTAAACATGTACGTGTCTTTTATAGACATGATTGTTCAAAAAGGTTTTCAATAAGCGACTTTGCTTGATTCATTCGCGTCAAATACCTCCACATCTAAAGCATCAATTATGATTTACTCCTTAGAGTTTGCCACAAGATACTGTACACAAAATGGAACTTGGTTTGTCCACCCAGATTATAAGAAATCATGGACGAATTTCTCTGATTGCCATATCAACCGCACAGTTACAGCCATGTCAAAAGATATAGTAAGTCAATGTTTGTGAATGTCAGCTAATAATTATGCATCACTTGTATTGTCATGAAACCCATCTCTTTCAGTATTCATACTGTGCTGCGAGTGCTTAGAGCCGTAAAATAAATTGCAAGAGAGGTGTAAATAATTAATTTCATCGTCAATAAATAAGCAGAAAACGAAACCCGTTGTACATTTAATGATGTTAAATGATTAGAAACATAACCAAAAACCAAACGCTAATAGTCTCTAATGTTATCTGATATGACATGATACTTACAAAAACTTGTAAAACGTTAATTCTATGCTGAGTAGTGATTCGATTTTCACCGAGAGCTGCTCGATCTTACTGGGATTTATACAGGCATATACTAATATGAATTAATTGGCCCGAGGCAGGCTAGACTTATGTTTCAGATAATAAGATAGTATAGGCAATGTGTTTTTAATATTTCAGAAGGTGATAAAAAAGACATCATGAATTTCATGTAGTTAGTCTTATGTATATTAACACTCTTTGTCCGTCTCTCAGGAACATGCTGACAGGCTGAATCTCATCCGGACAATCGGCTATGGTGTTAGTTTGAGCTTTCTCATCATCGCTGTACTCATCATGTGCTGCTCACGGTGAATCTTTCTTAGATTTTTAA
This sequence comes from Clione limacina, assembly GCA_032362205.1. Classification (NCBI taxonomy): domain Eukaryota; kingdom Metazoa; phylum Mollusca; class Gastropoda; order Pteropoda; family Clionidae; genus Clione; species Clione limacina. The sequence continues at coordinate 13,498 of JAUUEB010009459.1, forward strand.
ATTGAAACCCTATTGTGAATTTTTGAGGATAAACATTTGACATTAATTCTATGTGAATATATATCTGAATATATAAAGTACAAAGCCAGTTTTTAACTCTGTACATTAAGTTTTTATTACAGGATTACAAACCTTTGAGTGATACCGTTAGTCAATGTTATAATTCAGTGATACAAAAAAGAACATAAAAGTTACCAATTCCATCTGATTTTAGTAAGACATTTTTATATGATTTTTAATCTGAATTTATTCCTCTGGGGAACTTTCAATGTAGTATATACTATATTATGCGTAAAATCAATGTGAGATACAATATTCCGCTATTTGAATATCAATGTTTTGTCAAGTAATGATGTATAATGCTCATTTCAGAACTGTTAGATAAATACAGCTACATTTGTTGTGTAAAAAGCCGTAACCCATTTTTTTTTTTTTTTTTTTTTTAATATTTCCTTCCACAGCAGATTGAAGTCTAAAAGCAACACCCTACATGTGAATCTATTCCTCGCCTTCATCCTCCGGGCAAGTGTCTCCTTTGTTAATCGACTTTTGTTTGTGAATGACTTGGGACTTGCGAAAGACCTGAAAAAAAACTCAGATGGAGACCTGGTGTTTACTGAGGGGCCTGTAAGTATACATTACCTTCAAAAATTGTTTTTATACAATTTTATTACCTACCTGATAAACGGTTAATATTAGATAGAACATGCCTGAAAATATAACAATATGTATTCTTATCGGATGGCAAAAAACATCCGGAGATGACTATCATGTGATTGTATATCAAGAAGTTGATGCGCTAGTACAAGCCTTTAATAATTAGATTGAGTATCTCAATGATTGATTATTTTTGTCAGCTCAATGAAAAACCACATCAAAATAAAATGTGAACAATGTATATAACATGTCTCTTGTAAGAGCTTTCATGGTTATCATGGTGAGTTATTTGCTCTTTGATAATTACATACTTGACATAATATACGAAGCTAAATTCTCTAGTGAATGAAACAAGCAAATTGGAGAACAAAATGTGGCATCTATGACACGTAATAATTTCCGAGACATATGATTACTTGATAAAGTCTAATGCGGTCATGTTACAGAATATGTTAAGTGTCTAAGGTAATGTTTATCGACCCCTATGTGAATGGAGGCACATATAAGAGCTGAGATTAAATATGCCTGAATTTGTATTCATAGATATAAAACAGACATATAAAAAGTACATCCACATCGATTTAGCCTTATCACGAAATGACCTTGATAAGAAAGGCTATCATCGTTTCAAGTAAGTAACAGAGGCATGCTTGTTGTAAATTATATGTGCCGACCCTGATAAGTGTTTTTAATGGAAGCATGTCAGACTTTCTGAACAAAGGAACACATACAAAATAATGTAACTAAAATGATTTAGTGAAAACTTGAGCTGAAACAAACAAAAACAGATATTTCTAATTTGTAACCTTGATAGGCTTATGCATTTTGTAAATACAGGATTTAAGATAGAGGTTATCATTATAAAATGAAATGTTTCTTACTTAGTATATACATTATACATTCTAGTTTTATCATAGACATTTGCTCACGTGTTAACAAAAGTCTAACCATATTTTTTTTAATTTGCTATGACCTTTACAGCACTGGGAATGTCGCCTCTTGCAGACGTTATTCATTTACGCAATATGTGTGAGTCAGATGTGGATCTTTGTAGAGGGCCTGTACCTACACATGCTGACCTACCGTACGCTATCCACGGAGAGAAATGGAGTTCGCTTTTACATCGTGTTAGGCTGGTGTAAGTTGAAATTTTAAAAATCCAAATATAAAAATGTACAAAGGCTAATATTATCGTTTAGTGCTTCCAAACGATAATATGTTATGCTGCAAATGCCTTTAATTGAAATATTATTCCCATGAAGCAAAGATTTCAATGTTACGTTGAGAGTAAAAACACAAACATGTATGATAAGATAAATACCAAATGCAACAACTGTTGGCGATCGTCTACTTATTATAAATACCTGTTATGCTAATAACGTTTTTTAAACTGTTATATCATTGTTTTCAAATTTTAGTTACAGAATCTGAAGTGTTGTTTTAAATGAGTTAAATTTTGATCCAAAGAAATTAATTCGGACCTTATTTTCAGCATGTGTATACATTTTTCTCTATTTAATTTCAGCGTTTGTTATCTCAATGTGATATTGATTGTATTCACAGTTCTCCCATTCACCATTGTTGTACCATGGGTTCTTGTCAAGAAGTTTTTAGATAATGAGTAGTAAGTACATCTCGTATTTGTTATTTTTCATAAATATATATTTAAGCATATTTTCTTGTTCTGTAAGTGAATTTAAGTCTTTCATAAGAAAATGATTCCACAGCTTATATATGATTTCTTCTATTAATGCACAATTAGTGTTTTATCTTTGAAAGTCATCATATGTGCAATACATACGACCCCTCGTTATATATTGATCCCTGGTTACTTTGAACCTCGACCTAACCAATTCTGCTTCGTGCATACCTAATTTCTAACGTATATACCCTTCCGAAAAGAAATGCCATGTATGGCATGTATGACTGTTTTACATGTTTGTATACGAATGCAATACAATTATGCATGAATACATGTTAAATTGAATGCACCAGTAAACTGACTTGTAAAATCGCTTTTTTACTGTCCCTATATTCTAAAATATATATAATTTAGTATACATAAAAATGACAGACGATGGTATATAGACAGACATAGTTTGTATGTAAGTACCATCCTTACCTTGTTGTGACCTCCTGTTAGTTGTCTCATACACTTGTTCTCTTTTAATTCTGCATGCTGTCTCTATGTGGCGTATTGGTCAATCTTTGGTTTAGAATTCAATTTCTTGTTGGCCATTGTACAATAGTTTCAAATAACAAACGTAACTCTGACAAGGACTACAAAGATAATCTCATAAGATTACATAAATGCAAAGTTTTTGTGCTTTTTTCCAGTTGTTGGAACTTTTCAAGTAATCACGGATACCTTTGGATTATTCATGCCCCGATGCTTACAACTGTTATGGTAAGCTCATCGAATTTGGTTATACTTTATTCAACTGCATTAACAGTTTTTACTCTTGTTTTATTTTTTAAAGTGATTCTATTTTCGGTATCATGTACTAAGAGTGAATACGTTACATTACGTCATACGGCAATTAATATACTAGAAATATATATATATATATATAGTGTATAGCTTTAACACTTGATCGCAACAAAAATATGTTTTACTGCTAAGAGTGTATATTTCATGTGAATCAGGTAAAAGAGAAAAAGGTTCAAGCGTTACTATGTCAGGTTGTTCTAAAATTATGTACACGATCTTAGACCAAAATTATAATCATGCTAATATATAATAAGAAATAAAAGGACTAGAATTCCTTTCCAAATAACGATTTAGAAATATCAATGTAACTTTTTACCTATTTTAAAGGACAAATAATAATAATATGAAAACATTATATCATATATATATATATATATATATATATATAATTAGAGCATATAACAACAAATGGACAGCTAGCGCAAAACCAGGAACGAGATCACCAAGTCACAATGTCTAGCGACGTTCATAAGCAATCAAATAAATACTCAAGAACAAAACAAACTGACATAAGCAAAAAAAGGTTGTTTGTTCTTGTGTTGCCTAGGTGATCCTGAGTATTTATTTGATTGC